>JASDQU010104316.1:32228-57241 GCA_032191745.1 Picea mariana | reverse complement strand
AATTATAGCTGATCTTCAAAGTTGACTACTTTGTTGACGTTTGAGTCCTTGAATATTAGGTGCTTGATGTGTCCATTGCTAGAACTATTTGAATTGCTCCTTTGATTAATTTGATTTTATTGCCTTGACTGATATGATTTGGTTGCTTGTAAATGCTCAATCATATGTGCTTGGTTGTTCTTTAATTATGTGAGCTTGCATTTCCTTGACTTGTTGTGTACTCTATGTGTAATGTGTTACAATTATGTTTATGTCAAAACTAGACATTAAACATCCAAGCATTCAAAAAATAGCCACCAACCACACTACACAATGTGTACCTAAGATCCCCTTATTCAATTTCAGACGGATCTAGGACACTTCAACAAAAAAATAAGCAATTTTATTTGACCAAATACAATGAGAGGGATACACAGATATCCATATCCGGCTCTCATGGAATCAACAACTTTAAGGATGTAGCTTTCAAGCTTCTAATGCCTTTTAGAAATGTAAGCTTTCACTAAGCCAATTAACACATTTGACTAAGCTCTGATACCAATTGAAGAAATTAAACACAACAATAACAATTGACCAAATAGAGACAATAACAGCAACATGGCGGAAAAGGCATAATAGCCAACACACTTTGTATTCACTCCAATGTTACATATTTATAGTACAATGGGTGATGCCACCTCATAGAGAGATTTGCTCTAGATCCTAAAATCATGCATTATGACTAGGCTAGGCAATCTTAACTAACTCATTAGTCATCAATTGAGGATATATTACTAATATCCTAAATGAATAATACAAATATATGGTGACAATTTAGACTTAGTGATTGGTAAAGGTAAGCCATAGGCTAACATTCATTCTTATAATACATGATGCATATTTTGTTCCATCGAACAAAGGATCTTTGTTTATAGGGAGACCTTCAGTACAATCCATATGCGCTTGAGATCATCCTTCTAGTAGTTAAATTGTTTCTGAAGGAAACTACTCTGATACCAATTGTTGAAATTATGCCTATACTGAGAGGGGAGTGAATCAGTATAATATACTTTTTACTTTATTTAACCATTCATCAATCATTCATTAGCTAAGAAACAATAATAACATATAAACTCAAAC
Source organism: Picea mariana (assembly GCA_032191745.1). Lineage (NCBI taxonomy): Eukaryota > Viridiplantae > Streptophyta > Pinopsida > Pinales > Pinaceae > Picea > Picea mariana. The sequence goes on along the minus strand of JASDQU010104316.1, from coordinate 56,122 downwards.
CACAATTCACAGAGTTTAACATGGAAACCCAATCAAGAGAAAATCATAAAACTTATCTTTATAAATGTATGTAGGCACCAACCTATGGTTACAAAGATTGTAGGTACAAACCTACTAGAGACACCAATATATTTAATTGAGCACAACCTCAAAAAGATGTAAGCACCAACCTATTGGAGATGCCAATCTCTTCAATTGAGCACCAACTCAACAACACCTGTAAGCACCAACCTATTCTTACAATATTTGCAAGCACTAACTTGCTAGAGACACCAATCCCCTCACCTGAGCACCAACTCAACAAGATATGTGTACACACCAATCTAAGATATTCATACACAAATTACTTTTAACTTCACCTGCAGGTTTCATTCCACATTCAATCCTTCAAGCCCTAGTCACATGTAGCCTTTATGCCCTAGCGAGCCTCATAGCACCATTCTCATAATATGATCCCAAACTAAAGCATCACAAACTCATAATAGCGCACATTGTAGAATCAAAACCTTGAAATAGCGTGCACAAAAGCACCACAAAACTTTATTCCTTCATAGTGCACCTTGAGAGCAAGATAGACCCCAAGAAAATCCCTAAAACTTCTCTTGCACACCTTTAGATCCCAAAAAGACACCCCATCTCCTTTAGCGCACCTTAGATCACTTCTACGCACCTCAGACTTGATTCCTTCCTTGGTTGCAATACAAATGTGCACATCTATCCTGTATTTATAGTAATTTTTTCCTTACCTTTAGGGTTGACCTTTAAATACTAGTTGATCTGACCTCAATTTTCTTCCTGGGTTGTCGGAAAAAAAATATTCATATATCCTCATTTCTAGGGATTTACATGGAATTCCATATACCGTTGGAAAGGTCTGGGAATAAGATTCCCAACCATATAACTCATGTTCCCATTTGAGCTAGGTATGTAGGGTAAAAATAAATTCAAATATAAGGTATCCAAACTGATCATCAAAAATCCAAAAATAATACTTTAAACAATCTCCATCTTGCAATCTTTATCTTGGACATCTGTAAGCATGTAATATTTATCTTGGAAACCTATAGGATCCCCATGTATTTGACATCAATGAAAACAATATTTCCAACAAGCATGACACCTCAATGTCATATGAAAATGTATTATTATTATTATTATTATTATATACAAAATTATAATTGAAATTATTATTATTATTATTATTATTATTATTATATACAAAATTATAATTGAAATTATTATTATTATTATTATTATTAAGTATAAAGGTTATTGGTATTGTTATTGTTATTGTTATTACAATTATTATAACAATTCTTCAGTGGTCATAGGTGCTGAGTGAGTCATCATTGAATATGAGGTAAACCAAGAAGTAAAATATGTGTGGGGGGTTGGGACTACTACGAACATTAAAGTTTAGGCATTACCACTACACAAAGGCCTCTTGCTCCTTAAATCCTAAAGGATTGATATGGCGACAGTGGGAGGAGTATATATGGTCACTCTAAGAGTAATTATAAACAAATATATCCCCAAGACTCCAAACCATTTAATATTTGGCTACTTGGTAGGAAATTTAAGGATGAAACCATTGTTAGTTATGAAGCGACATCATTTCACTATTATACTCCTTTATTCACTTATGGAAATTGTAATTAGGTGCATGTATTACATTTTGATGAGAAATGTGGGTTAATAAAGAGGTACATATGTCTTATATTATGGCTCTTGGTGTTTTGAATCCTCCTTGTTTTCATTCCAAATGTTTCGGCCACGTAACACAATTCTTAGTTGCGTAAAAGAGGGAATCCTCTCCCTTGTTCTCTATTTTTTTGTTCGTGTTGCCTTTGCTTTATCTCTATGGAAACACTCTTGGCTCAAATGGTGCAATGTCGCTGAAAAAATTGACCATTGCATTCTCTATGAGTGAGGCAAGTTCAAAAAGAGATTGAAACAATGTGCTCAATGTTATACAAAAAATCCCTCTTAGGAACACACATCAAATGAATTATCATCGAAAATGTATCAAAAAGTACTTAGATGATATCAAGTTGAAAATATTATTTGATGTTTCCACCTACTCATTCATCTTCCTAGAAACGTTGTTAGGTAAGCCACCTAGATCATACCCTTGAAATTGATTCAAAGACTCATGAAGACTCTAATTAAGTCATTCGATATTAAAATCAAGTAAATGATATGTCATTGGAAAGGTATCAAGGTAAGCTATGAATTGGAAAATCTAAATCTTTATTCTAGTGCCAACAATAGAAATTTTAAACTATGAACCTAAGCCACCAAATTGCTACCCTAAAACTAATCTCGATCTTGCAAAATTTCATTCTCAATATCTGGGGGTTAAAACCAAGCATGTGATATACCATTAGAAAGGTATTGAACGCCCTACATCATGAGACATGCAACTTACACACTTCATAGACTATGCACATGAACATGAATCTGTGAAAATGACACCTCATTGGAAAGCTTGTTCTAACCACTATAGGTTACGACCATTGGATTTTATAAAAATACAGCATAATTATTTGTATACTTTGTGAAACACCTAGCTCATGTGGAGTGCACTTAGTGACCAATGAAAGGGATCAATGTTGTAATTTTTGCAAACTTTTCTCACATTTGATGGAATCTAACTTGATCAACCTAGAGATGTACTTTGCACATAAGGAGGGATTCGAAACTCAAAAATAAGTTGGGCATGCCCCAAGTTTCCTTCATGTAGTCAAGAAAGTGTTGCAACCTTTGTTTCTATAAATCCACTTGTCTTTAGCATGAGAGATATCAAGTAAATTTTCAAAATGAAATCCCTATTTAGAGATACAAATGCAACTAATATCATTAAAAACCAAGGCATAAATGTTATAACCCTAAATTGCACCATACATGCATACCTGCCATCAGACCCTCTTGCTATTTTTGCCAAGCCCTCATTGAGCAACTCTTCTTAAAAACACTATTTTTGAAGATGTACGCTCCCTGCACCATTACTAGTTGCGTATGTACACTAGCTACACCATTATTGCCCGTGTATGTACGCTAGTTGCACCACTACAGCCCGCGTATTCTTGCAAAAGTTGCAAGGAATTTGTTGAGATTACGGGCTATTGGGTAGTTTCCCAACTGTCCCACTGCCTATAGCTCGTCACCCAACCGAATAACCATCATTTTCTCATATAAAAGGAGGTGTTGGTGTCTCATTCCAAAGCCAAGCATAATAATAGTGAAACTCTGCCCGTTTCACATCCCCTCCTTGCCCCAAGAATTTGCAACCACCTTGTGAGATTTGTACCAGAATTTCCCATTCTTGCCTTTTTCCTCCATCATAAGCCTATTCCATTCCCTAAAGAGAGGTTGAGAGGGAAAAGATACGTGGAAGCGCAGTTGGATCTTGGTGAAGAGGATCCCGGACCAGGTTCGAGGAGCAATCGTCAATCTCATTGTAAGTAAACATTGTGATATCAATAAAAGGAATACTTTTTTCGTCTCGAAATATGATGTCTCAAATCTTTGTGTTTGATTTATGCTTTATTCTAACATCTAACCCATGATTTATATATGAGATGCATGTTTGTAGTTCCATGTTTAGTTGTTTGTGAATACAGGCCAACCTTGAGAGGAGTCTTGTAGTCAGCGGAGCTATCAAACACGAAAGGATCGACACTGGACGCGGAGTAAAAGGTAAAGTTACTGGATATTTTCACTTTGTATTTCATGCATGAATGTGGGGTATATTCGGGGTAGTTATAAAAATTAGGAGACTTTTAGATGGTTATATATGCCTACATGTGGAACCCTAGTGTAGTCCATAGGGGGGTTTTCCTACTATAGCAGAACTGGCCACCATACTGAGGAAACCTATAGGGTTTTAGGGGATATCTTTTGGGTGTTTTAATTGGTTTTACTACCTTTTTTGAGTTTTTGTAAGTGGGTGAGTCTTTAAGGGATTCTGGTCACCTGTTGGTGCCTTACCAGTTCTCCCTGCCCTGTCAGCCTGCCTATTTGTTTTCCTTTTTTGAGAAGTTAAATAGGTGTACACGTCCTGTAGTGGGTATGCATGTGTACATATGTGCCCTGCTTTTAGACAACCCGCATACATACACATGTTGCTTAAGTGTCAGTAGTGTGCATGTGTCAAGAAATTTCTTCTTTAAGGAGAGGCAGTCAACCTCTTCCCTGATTGAAGTCATACTTCTCAGGGGTTTCTTAATCAAGTACTGTGTCTCTATTGTTACAGTCATAGCCTGGGTTTGACGTCAGTTTGCTTATTCTTTTAACGATTTCTTGTGTTTTTTTTGAAAGGGTTTTAGACGAGTCTATGAGTCTCTGATCAACATGTTTGGTGTTGTCATTGACTCCCTGCAATCCGCAGTAGGCCAGAAGTCATTTTTTGGTCTTGTCTTGTTTTTTAACTTTTTCCCCTTTCGCTTGCTTTAAAATATATATATATATATATATATATATATATATATATTTCAAGTTTCTTGTTTGAAGCATAAAAACAAAAAAAGATTTAATTTCTTAGTTTGGTTAAGTAGTTAGGTTAGTTGTTTTACTTGTCAGGAAAAAAGAGTTATTTTCTTAAGTTCTTTACTGAATTCTTAGAACATTAAGTAGCTCATAGTCGAGCGAAATTTTGTCTTAGGATTTCCTTTAAAAGATCTTAGAAAAAACAAAGTAGTTACGAAAAGTTGGTTAAAGAGTTAAAATTGCAAATCTTTATTTGTCATATAGAAGTAACTTTGCTTTTTGTTTCGTTTATTTATCCTTCGTCTCTCAAAACACACCACTAGTTTCATTTCTGTTTCCTTGACTTAAGACAAGCCACTTAAAATTAACGCTAATTTAAAATCAACTAGACTTTATGTTTGTAGGGTCAATCAACTAGTCTAGGCTAGAGCCTTGATTTAGGTTGGAGAAGAAACTCTTCAAGGATTATTAAAAAAACATTGGAGTCAGTGCTAAGGAGTTTAAAAAGTCCAGTAAACGTGAAAGTTATCTGGGACTTCCCTCTAACAGAAGGTCTAAACACGAGGTTGTGTGTGGAAAGGTAGCAGAGATAACCCCTCCAAAGCCAGACCAAGCGTAGTGGGGAATGCATATTGAGGACTTGTCGTGGGATTTTTTCGGTCGCAATTGCCACAGAGCTTCATGGATCTCGAATCCATTCGAGGTCCTCAGTTGTCTTTCGGACCACTTGCTTTCAATACCCTTGATAGTTTTCGATCTTGATACCCTGCTCATTGTGGTCCACCCAACTGTCGACTATACCCGCCTGGTGACTGTTCGAGAGTTGGCAACCTAGTTGCCTTTATTCTAGTGACTTACACAGGTGACTGCGGGGGTATACCGCGGTACCTAGGGAAGACGTCAGGCCACGCCTTGCAGAGTATACCCGAAGGATGCTTCTGTATTTGATTTTCACTTTCACTGGTAAGTTGCTCTAGTGTTAGCTGGCGTAACTGTTCTTCCAACTAGTTAGTGGTTTTCTTGATTTATCTCATAGGAACTTTTCTAGTGTGTATTGGTTGTCAATGTTAGTAAAATCCTTACAGTATCACTGATCCTTTCACAAAGTGGAAGATTAGGAGCTCTGTTGGTCACAAAGGCTTCAGTGCCTGTCGTCAGTTTCATTGGAGCCACCACCGCCACCGTTACAGTGAAGACTTGACCATCAAGGGTCATTTGAGGCGATTGGGCTAGAGGAAACTATACCCGAGCCATCCTCGAGAGGAGAACACTCGAATCTAGAGGAACTGACTATTTCTAACCTTGGAGCAGAATCTCTTGGGCATTATAACCCTCCGATCACTAATTTGTCAGTGCCAATTTTGATACAAGTTGTCCCTCCAAAGGTAACACATCACAAGCGTCAGATAGACCTACAAGCAGCGATGGAAGAAAATGTTGATACTTCGTCAGGGAGTCCTCACACTCCCTCAATGGCTACCACCATTGGCATAATTTTGCCTCCTAACCCACCTTCATCGGTCTGGACCACCATGGTCTCGATCGCCTCTACTTCGGGCAATGGTCTGATTTCGTCTATGGTGGGGATCACTGCTCCGTTCACCCAGAGTGCGACGGGCCATCCGTTTTCATATGGGATGCCTAGCTTTGATACGAACTCTATCCTCTCCTACTCCACCCTACAGACCATGGGTCTGGGAGCAGGGAGCTCAAATGATCCTTTGCAAGGGTCCATGGGGGGAACCTCAGCCCCCTATAACACTTTCCCTTATGGCGGAGGTCATATACCTTTTTCGTTCCCCTCGCTCAGCGCTGCTCCCTAGCAACCCGTCGGGCCGAACATGAACTACATCATATTCGGAGCAAGTAGTCTAGGACCTTCTTCTTACACCATGCTCGTGGGTTATGTGTCGTTCTCTTTGTTTGGTGTGTTTGGTAATAACGCTTTCTTGTCAGTTGTCGTATCAGTCGAGGGAAACCCTGGTTTTGGACAACAGAATCCTGTGCAGTGTATTATTCCTACACAAGGGGAAAACACAACAATCTTTTCCTCACATGGACTCTGGAATCTGTGGCAGGGATCAGTTGCCTCGTCGGGGATGTCGATCGGGGGCAAACCCTTTCATGGTCAATGGAACCTCGGGCAAGGCTCAATACCTATGGTCATCGGATCAATAGCTGGCAACCCTTTCCAGAATCTTTGGAACACAACCCGGGGAGAAATCCCCGCCCAGCCCTCAACGTCCAATTATGGGAATCAGCTGATGAGTTCCCAATAAATGCAGTATCCGTTCACTGGCCAGGGCCATGGTATTTACCAGAACCCTGGCCAGCAGCCCAACTTTTCCTGGTAGCATGTTGCCAGTCAAACCCTAGGCTCCTTTCTTCATGTACATAGTCAACATCCCAAGCTACCATTTTTGGCAATGTTACATTTGCCAGAGTTGTCAAGATTGTTAAACGACCCAATCTGTCATGATCCGCGTTGGCCTCCCATGCCAAGGAAGTGCCCTCCGACATTCCAAAGTTCGAAGGTAAGCCTAACGAATATTCAGGAATCATGTGACCACTTTTCACCTATGGTGCTCATCGAACTCGTTGCGAGATGACTCCATACAGTTGTGCATGTTTCAACGCACTCTTATCGAGAGTGTCGTGAAATGGTACATCGAGCTCGACTGCTCAAGATACTCTACTTTTGGCGAATTGGGAATGGTTTTCCTAAACCATTTCCAACTACCTGTGAGATATGATGTCGGCACCGAATTGCTGGCCAATTTTGAGCAAACAAAGGTTGACCATATATCGGATCACATCCGAGAATGGAGGCATCGGAAGAGTTTGATAAAAGTACCAGTCCCACCAAATTTCTTGCTAGAGTGGTTCCTTAAGTCTTTGGTACCTCAGTTATCCAAGGACGTTGCAACGTCAGGAGTGTTTTTTGAGGAAGAGGCCATAATGAGAGCTCAACAACTTGAATTGATATACTCTCAGTCTAGTTTACTCTATGAAGTTTTTCCAAATGCATCGCGGTCTATCCTTGACAAGGCCAAACAGAATCCTAGACCACATGTCGATGGTATAGTTGGTCCAACACAAGAAAATCCCACTGATCAACTATCAAATCAATTGCAACAATTTTTGATACAACAGACAATGGCCAGCCAAACCTCTAKTTCGGTTGCTCCCCCTACTCAAACGTCAGACGTACACAGTGTGTAGTTGATGAACCCGAAGGCCAACCAGCAGCCTGATGGAAAGAAGAAAGAGCAAAACAAGAAGGGTAAGGGGGATAAGAAAACCACCAACAATGCTGGTGGGGGCAAYGCAGAGAAAAGAAAGTTGAAGTATCTGTGTAACCTTTGCACAGAAGACCACCCGACTCACTTGTGCCCTCGGCTTGCAGAGGCCCACAAGTTATTGGTGCAGCAAMAACCTATTGTGTTAACGAACCCATTTCCTCATGGGAAAAAATTGACTCAAGCCTCTTTGAGCATGGTTGGGGGCAGTCAGGGACCCCCTCCGTTGTCTAGTAATCCCTCGGCCTTGAACGTTTATATGATGAAAGGTGATGCTTTCATAGCAACTAGGGCAGAGGATTACGGAATTTCAAACACTACTGAAAAGGGTAAAGAAGTCATAAATCCATGTTTTCCTCTCCAAATTGAGAAGACGTTGGGCGAAACAATGGCACGCATCCTGAAAGGGGTGTTCAAGAAAGCTTCTCACAATCCAAATGCGAGGGTCGCCCAGAACTACTCTGTGGTGGAGGATTTCTCACAAACCCCTTTCGCGATGTCTACTTTGGAGGTCCTCCAGAGTTTGCCTTCGCAAAGAAAGGCTATGTTAGTTGCCTTAGGATCTGTCGAGACTTGTAATCCGAGAACAATCCTGCTTGATACGACCGACTTAAAACCTCGTCTCCCATACCACATTGTGTTTCAGATAGTAGTGGCTTACACCATGAAAACTTTTACCCAAAATATTTTCCGCACGGTGGTTGATGAGGGTGCCTCGACATGCATGATGTCATTGGCATGTTGGAAGGCCATTGGCCAACCTATTTTGTCTCCACCACCTACTCTGCTTACTTCTTTCGACGGTCGTTCTTTCAGACCACATGGTATCATCCCTTCTTTCCCCGTGCAGTTAGGGGGGAATACCATGTGCGTCAAATTTGAATTGGTCGATGCGCCTTTTGAATACAACCTTCTGTTAGGAAGGAGTTGGACCTATGTTATGCATGCAGTGGTTGCCACAGTTTTTTGGGTCTTATTGTTTCCACACGAGGGTCGAGTCGTATCCATTGATCAGTTGTCTTTCTCCCGTTCTGACCCTTCATCAGGGGCATCCATGGTCCTAATGATTGATACCCCTCAGCCCGACATTGTCAACGCATGGGTTGGTTTGTGCCCACCTTTGAAGGGTACTTTCGATTACCCGTCTCCTTCTGGCGATGTCAAGCTCATATTGGTTGTCCCCGACCAGCCTAGGGCTGAAATTTTTCAAGTGTCATTGTTTTGTATAACTTACTTTAATGATTTTTGGAATCTTCCTTCTCCATCAGCCATGATGGAAGGGATAGGGCATCATGGAGTGGCCACTCCCTTGTTCGCGACAGAATTTGCATACTCTATTGTCCAGCAAACTTCAACCAACCCCAATCTAACTCTTGCACGGGAGTTAGATCCAGTTCTAGAGCCTATTTGGGCTCAAGGTTCCCTCGCCACTACCGATTCCTTAGACTTGGTCTTTCCCTCTGACGAGGTGATTATAGAGGCATTGATTGGTCCAAACAAACCCTGGGATGATCTCCATCACAGATCTTATTTTCTCCCGAAATTAGGAAGAATAGAGGCGGGTGAAATTCTGTTGACTATGACTGGAGATAGGTCTTGTCCTATTAATCCTCTGGCTATGCACACAGTTTATGCCGAGGGTAATATGGAAACCATCGTTGAAATGATACCTATCAACATCTCCAGAACCCTTGGCATCATATAGAATTCCTTTTTCGAAGCAGACTGCTCCCCCGAAGAGATTTAGATCTATACATATTTAGTTAAGGAGTTTTGCGACATTTTTTCCTGGTCTTACGAGGAAATGTCAGGCATTGATCCAAGAATCATCGAACATGAGATAATGACTTACCCTGATGCCAAGTCGGTCCGACAGAAGCTTCATCTAGTGAATCCTCAAAAAGAAACAGCTATTAAGGTTGAAGTAGAGAAACTGCTCAAAGTCAGTTTCATCTACCCTGTTCAGTTGATGCAATGGGTGTCAAATCTCGTTCCGGTCAACAAAAATCAAGGTACGATTCGTGTATGTATGGACTTCTGTGATTTGAACAAGGCATGTCCAAAGGATAATTTCCCCACCCCATTCATTGACTAGATTGTCGATGAATGCGTAGGTTGTGAGGTATTTTCTTTCATGGATGGTTTTTCGGGATACCATCAAATACATATTAAGCCCAAAGACCAGCATAAAACAACTTTTATCTGTCCATGGGGTACATTTTCTTATTGGAAGATGCCTTTTGGCCTAAAGAATGTTGGAGCCACCTTTCAGTAGGCCATGTCTTTTTCTTTACACGATCTCAAACATATAGTCGAGGCTTATCTCGATGATTTAGCATCACGATCTCGTAAGAGAGTTGATCATCCCACACACCTCCAACTTATCTTTGAGCGATGTTGCTACTATCGGATTCGCTTGAATCCCAACAAATGCAGTTTTTGCATGACGTCGGGTCGTCTTTTAGGTTTCATAGTTTCGACAATAGGGATCATGGTTGTCCTCTAAAGGTTGATGCAATAGTTAAATTGCCTCCCCCGTGCACAGCCCCTCAGCTTCAGAGTTTACAGAGAAAATACAACTTTCTTTGACATTTTATCATAAACTATGCCGAGATCACTAAAGGGTTCATGCATTTACTGAAAAAGGACGTTCTTTTCTATTGGGATGAAGCCACTCAGTGCTCTTTCAAAGCGTTGAAACGTGCCCTCATGTCTGCCCCTCTGCTTCGGCCACCCAATTATAATAAATATTTCCTATTGTACTTGGTCGCGATAGAGTCAACCATCAGTATGGTCTTGGTTCAAGAGCATGATCTACTTGAAGAGCATGTGATTTATTACCTGAGCCGAGGCCTGGTTGGACTAGAACTCAACTACTCCCATGTTGAGAAGCTTGTGTTGGCAGTAGTTCATGATGTCCAACGGTTTCTTCATTATATTTTTCTTCGTAAGACCACCATCGTTGTCATTGTGAATATGTTTCAATACGTGTTGACACGACATGTAATCAGCAGAAATATCAGTAGATGGATTGTTATCCTCCAGGAATTTGACTTGGATTTTGTTTCCGCAAAATCTAAAAAGTTGTTGGTCTTTGCGGAACTTATCTCGGAACTTCCAGTCGAATCAGATGATGTTATGCCTGAAGAATCACCGATTAAAAGAGATCTTTTTCTAATTTCATCTTCGGAACCCTGGTATGGAGATATACTAGTCTATCTTTAGACTTTGAAGTGCCCTGCCTCTGCTTCTCGTGACGAGCGTCGAAGTATACACCATTAGAAAAAAAATTATCTCATACTCGATGACACTTTGTATTGTCGAGGTGTAGATTACATCCTTCGCCGATGTCTCACTCATGAAGAAGCGGAAATCATTCCTAATCACTACCACACTGGAGCATGTGGTGGTCATTTTTCTGGGTTGGAAAGAGCCCAAAATATTCTACGAATCGGTTACTGTTGGCCGACGTTAATCAAGGATTGAATCGGTCAAGAAGTACCCCCCATTTCAGATCTTCTCTCGGAAGATGAGGGCACACCCCGATCCCATGTTTCTTGTCATTACAGTTGGTCCCTTCACCAAGTGGGGGATTTATTATACTACATGCCACCCGGCTTCATCCAAGGGGCATCGTTATATCATCATAGCGGTAGAATAATTCACAAATTGGGTCAAGGCTATGCCAACGTTCAATAATGATGGCAAACCGGAGCTCTCTTTACTTTTAACCAGATAGTAGCAAGGTTCGGCATCCTGAGGGAGATTGTCACTAACCATGGTAGTCACTTTCAGAACAAAATGATGTCTGACTTAACAATAAATCTTGGGTTGAGACAAGAGCATTCATCACCCTACTACCCACAAGTGAATGGTCAAGTGGAAGCTGTGAATAAGTCACTCAAGACTATTCTGCAATGAATGATCAATTCTTCTAATTCAAATTGGCATTTGATGTTGTACTCGACATTGTGGGCCTACCGAATGTCTGTAAATACTGCCACTGGTTTCTCACCTTTTCAATTTGTTTATGGGCTGGAAGCAGTCTTGCCAATAGAATGTCAGATCCCATCTCTAAAGTTGGCAATACAATTATTTTCAAATACTTCACCGCTTGAGGAACACTTATTATATCTCGAGCAACTCGATGAGAAACACCTTGATGCAGCCTTGGCTAACGAGGCTCACAAGCAACAAGTCAAGTGTCAATATGATCAGTCTGTTCATCCTCGGATTTTCTCCGAAGGCGACCTTGTCCTAGTCTACGACCAAGATAAGGATCCCCTAGGGTCAGGCAAGTTCAAACCCATGTGGTTCGAACCTTTCATTGTGAAGGAAGTCTTAAAGAAGGGCGCTTATCATCTGGTTGACTGTGAAGGAAAATCTTTGGCAGAGCCTAGAAATGGGCTCTACCTCAAGAAGTATTACTCGTGGGTTGGTCGCCTTGGTTGACTTCTTGTACATATGTATAGTTATTATACAGTTAGTTTTTTGTCTTTTTGTCCTATGGACGTGTCATTATTTATGTAGTATTTTTCATTGTGGCAGATGTCAAGTGAATTAGAGTCTTGCTTCCGCAGCTTGGGTGATTTTCACGCCTCAAGGCTAGTCTTTCTTTTGGAAGTATTTGTTTAGGTGACGCCACAAACAATGTTGTTGAGTACAACGCAGTAATAGAGTTACTTCGTGACGCTTTKTCGCTTGGTATCTCTCACCTCTGGGTGTATTTAGATGCTCARTTGGTTGTGTCCTAGTTAAAAGGGGTTTACCGCATTTTTTATCCTACTCTACATCAACGATTCCTTAGGGTACGTCTCTTAGAAYGATGCTTTGATTACATTACGTATATCCATGTTCCTAGGAGATTGAATCAAATGACAGATACTCTAGCTAATCAAGTATTAGATTGGCATATTTCACACACATAAAAGAAGCACACACATACACATGTACATACATTGTAAAAAATGTGATCCATAAGACATTAAAGATGTAAATACACACATATATATCAAAAGTATCAGAGTACATAGGTGGGCATGAGTGCCTCAAAAAATACATATCCGTCATACATCATGGGGCTTATGACCTCAAAAATATACAAAAGAGTGTCCTCGGCACATAAGTGGTCCATACTAGCTAAGCACGGGGCCTGTTGGCCCTGCCATAGTGAACGACGACATTCACCAAACGCCGAAAGATTTGGACCCAGGTCCGTGGCACCCCAACTATGTGAGGTTGCATCAATGGTGGGAGATCCTCGATCTTGACCATGGGAACCGCACGAGTGAGCTCGGTGAGGTTCCGCTCCACCCATCTCAAAACTCTCTCAGCCTCTCCAGCTGGAGGTCCCCCTGTTGTTGTTGCTGGTGGTCCACGGTTGCCGCTAGTACTACCTCTATTCGAGGACGCCACCTGGTCCTCGAGAATTTTGTTGGACGCACTAGTCCCACATCTGTACATAACAGATACATAGTTGTCAGATACTTAGATTCACATAAAAAATGATATATATTAAAAAAGAAACTAAAAATTAAATAACTTTAAAAATAAACGTAACAATCTCTCCTCGCTCATCTCCAAGAGGTACGGGCATGTTCGGATCCCTGAAAAAGTTGATCCCGATGTAGGGGTAGTCCTCTATCACCAGAATCTGTCGTGCCCACCAATTGAAAAATGCATCATCGAAGGCCTCTATTGTCCTTCCTCACCCCTGTCGCGGCAACAATATTTCCCATCTACACACTATTGGGAGCGAGGCCACATGCCCCCACACAATCTCTCGTGGACTAAGACTGGGTACCCTCTCAAAGAAGAATGAACACAAAATGGTACTAAATCCAAAGTTTTTGTTACTCCACCCGCGACACTCGGTGAGATGTCTCTTCATGTAGTCAAGCATGGTTGTGCTCCAGTCGAACAATTGTGCATTTAAGAACTGCACAATGCATATGCGCCCGAGAGGCCTAATGCAAGGCTGCAAATCCAGTGATCCACCCAATAAGTAAAACTATCACCTTCAGTGATAGGTGGGTAATCTTATGGATTCACACCTGAGAACCTACTTTCTTAGTGTCGGCCTCGCAATATAGTCCAATCAGCTCAGCGATGTTGTGGGGCCCAGGGGAAAATGCACGCAAGTTGATTGGTTCCCCTCTCCTCAAGAGGCCAGTCAGAAAGTAGATATCCTCAGTCGTTGGATTCAATGACTGCCCCTCAAGCATAAACACCTCAACGTCGAGGTGCCAATAATCAACCAAGGCATTCAACAGCGTGGGTTGTGCCCTCATGAATGGACACCAGAAGAACTTCCATAACCCACATTGTCTCAATGCGGCCATACCTGCAGAGTCCTCATCGACCAAGATATCAATGTCCTCGTGCTCCCTCTCTCTCCAATGGACATACATCTTGTTACATGAAGAGTTCATGGGGGGAGTTAGCTCTTGCTTTTCATTTTTTCTATGTTATTGAGGCTGTACGCGGGTTGTATTGGACACAGTCGCGTATGCACGCGGGCAGATTTTTTTCTGCCTATGGGCATACGTGGGTTGTCCTTGGATAGCCTGCGTACACGTGGGGCCACCTTTTTTTAAAGGGGTGCACCCCTCAAAAACCAAAATAAATGCATAAAGGAAGTATGGAAATGCAAGAGGGGTTAGTTTGTACTTACTTGGTCCGAGCAGAAGTTCGTTTTGTCCTCTGAAGCTCCTGGAATCAACTCTTTTAGCAAAGGGGTCTTTTTAGCTCTTTGGTTAATTCTCAATTTGCAATGGCAAAAATGAGCTGGCAGCTTCTATTTATAGACTTTTTTGGCCTTTTTTGCCACTTTTTCGAACCCTTTTGTCGTTTTTTTCTAGCTTGAATATCATTTAACGTGGTTCTTGATTTTCTCATTAGATGTTAAGATACACTTCACTTTTGGTTTGGAAAACGTTTTGGGGGATGGGTCACTTTTAAAGATTCTTTGGTAAAAGTCGTTTTTAAGTTATTCAATTGATGAAAAGTGAATGAAAATTTTGATTGGTGCCTTTCTCATTTTGAATTCAAAATTGTAAAGGAGATGGACCAAGTGTAGGAGATGTGAAATTTTCATACTTCATAGACTAGGCATACAAACTTGAAATTGGGAAAATAAGGGTTCATTGGAAAGCCAATTCGAGCACTATATGGTACAATCACTATTTTTTTTTAACTTCATCAAAATCCATTCTACTTTTTGTGCAATACCTAGCTCACACATAGCTCACCTAGTGACTAGTGAAAGTGATCAATGTTGAAAGTTTTGCAAAACATGCTTAAATTTGATGAAATGTGACATGATCATCTTGAACATCTACTTTGCTAATATGGAAGGGATTTAGAACTCAAAAACAATTTAATGATGGCCTCCCCAAAGGCCAAAATATAGAGAACTTGAAACAAGCCAAACAAGGCTAGATTGAATCTGATTGTGCATCAACAAGTCTTATTGGGAACTATGGCCTTAATGGATAAAATGTTTTACTTGCCAATTTGGTGTTTATGTTATTTGGTTGAAGGAGAGGGAACATGATTAGTAAGGTTTTGTTTTCAAAATAAGCATAACGATTTTTAGCTTTGTAGGTGACGGAAACGATTAAAAAAAGTGCATAAAGATTGACAAAACATTTCAAATTTATTGGAGAAAGGATTGGTAAATCGCTAGTAACTTGCATTAATATGCAAATTTCTAGCTACACAACATAATTGTTTACCCATACATTTTAACAAACCAACAACATTATAAGACAATAACACCAAAAGGAGTTGATCCCAGTGGAATCAAATCTCAAATTTCATTAAACAATGAGCCATTAGGGAAATTTGAGGTCTGTAATGGGCCTCCTGAGGAAAATAATAAAATAAGAGTTATGAATTTTCAAAGGTGAAGAAATAAAACTACTTTCTTTAATCATATTTTTTACTTATCTGCTTATAGGTTTACTCAAATTTCAAGTGTATGCACTCATTGGATGCAAAATTAAATTTTGCATCCAACAAGTTCCCACACTTGAAATTTGAGTAAACCTATAAGGAGATAAGTGAAAAATACAACTAAAAAAGTTGTTTGATTCCTTTCCCTCCAAAAATATTTACCCTTATTATTGACATCATCATCTTGAATCTTATTGGTTCTTTAAAATTGATTTTGATAGTACATTTTTTGTTTTGAGGCCCATTTTTTACCTCAAAATTCTCCTAATTTGAAAGCAGAACTAGGTGCCCACCTAGACCTAGGGTATAAAGAAGAAGATTGTTATGGAGTACACAAGGCAGTAGAGTAGGTAAACAACAATAAAACTTAAGAATCCAATGGGAAGGCTCTTAGATGAATTTGAGACAAAACCATAGCTTGTATGACTAAAGTAAACAATGATGACTCCATCCAAATAACCTCTGGCTCTATATAGTGAAAATCCACTACGATGTGAAGGATTTGCAAGATTTGTGGTATTTTTGGCTTCCCTGTTGGAAAACATAACAATAATACGATGGTGAATGTGAAAAAATATACGGATACTATACCTACAGGTGTTGTATTTCAGATATTTACACTAAGGTTGCAAAGTAGATATCTAGATAGCTAGTGTTACCCTACGTTATTCCATGGTTGGGGACGCACCATTCATAGGAAACAAAATTAAGAATTATGTATCAGTTTTAAACAGTTTGTTGAAACATTACTTCTAATCACAAAAGATTCAAAAACTGTGTAATTATTAACTTAGTTCTAAATTCTTCAATTTTTGGTGGAGGAAAATGCTTGGCAAATCCTTCCCCAAACAAGGTAGGAAGGATTTTTTCAACTTGCCGCAAGAATCACAATAGGGATTGCACCAAGAAGTACCATTAGTTCCTTATTCTCAATGAAAATGAGTTGTTTCACCCCAAGGGAGATTAAAAAGAGAGCASAAACATAATCTATGTCTCCCTTATGCCTTACACCCAAACTTCAATACAACTGCAATTGGTTGCAATGGCTTGCCGAAGAAAAAAGGTATTGTACTCAATTATTTTGTGCTTGTATGTCATCTTTAATGTTGAATGTTGTTATCACAATGCTTTAGATTCACATTTGTAGATAATATAAAAATAGAGCTTCAATATTGATGATGCCTTGCTCATTTTCAAATCAAAAGTTTAAAAGAGATGGAAATCATCCCATGAAAGAAGGATGTAAATAATTAGGATTGGATAAGAAGTATGTGAGGGGGGAGAAGGGAAGCAATTAGGATGGAGACAATTACAATGCAAACTCAACATAAAAACATGACACAAAAAGTCAACGTGCACCAACAAAACAATTCAACCAGGAGGGTTAAGGGTTCTAGTGACACTACAACTCCATATTGTCATAGTGCCTTGAACAAAATTTTCACTATAAATGGTGTACTTTTTATTGTTGATTATCTTACATCCAAAATCCCTGTTGATATCATACTGGATCATACCCAAAAATTGTGGCATGTTAGATAAAATTTATCACATGCACAGTGGGTAGAATATAAGAAGGTGATGTTGAATCCAAAGGTGATGGTGAAGAAAATAACGGTGAATGAAAGAAAAATAATTTCTTATTCATAGATGTGCCATTGAGTGTGTTCATTCCCCCCATCTCTTCAGTGATGAAAACTCAAATGTATGATCTATAATATAACTCTCTTAGAGTACTATTAGAATATATGTGTTATGGTAGGGTGCTTGAATCATCAAAGAATTGATAGGTTGTGATTTGAGGATATGAAGGTCTTATCAATCCCACAAAAATAAAATAATCTAATAGGGAATTATTCTTTAGCATGAATCTAGGCTAGGTGGTATATCACAACACTATGTACTTATCAACAACTTGAATGGTGGTTGTTTTTCTTCTTCAATGGAGTGTATTAGCCCAAACTTGGAAGAGAAGAGATGGTTATAGAGAGGATGTACGCTTGCCTAATTTATCATTGACAAATATCAACTAATTAAAATATTAAGTATCTTATGTTCAAAATATTAATTGTTTATTACATAAGCAATTCTTGAATTATGAAGATATGTATCTTCACAAAACAATTGTATTGTTGTTTCAAACAATTTTCTAACATGGTGTTTAATAATACTCACTAGCCACAACAAGGTAGAAAAATCCAAACTATTACCCATTTCATCCAATTAGATTTAATATCCTCAACTTTAATATCTTTCAAAATATTGTACCTGCATGCAATATCTTAATGGTTGGAAATACATTTGAATCAAAGGAGTATAACATATCTCTGTTTATTCTATTTTGATACTCTAATCTATTTGAAATCACAGACAATAATTCATGTAGAGAACCCTTCACCATATCTATATTCTCATAATTGGACTTTTTTCCACCCATGCCAAGTCTTGCAGCTAAATCGGGCACTATGTTTATTTGCAAATATTATAGCAAGGCACAAAGTTCATATTTTTACTCGTGACTCCAATAAACAACATTCAAATGTCTCATAAGTGACTTGACACAACCATGAAACATCATTTTGAAAACAACTAGTAAAATAGATAGTGCTTCATCCACACTTTAGAAATAAATGTGTTCTTCTATATAATAAGAATACATGCGTTGAATTCATTTGATGTAATTATCACCACTATGAGAACTTATTACTTTGATTTCATATAGTCTATTATCTAAAAATGAGTATTCATAAAGCTTCCATTCAAAAAATTCAATTTTCAACACTTGAGAATATTTCCGTCCCTAGTTTATTTGTTTTCTCTCCTCTTCCCCGCCTTTACAAATACCTTATGATTAATCACATAAAATTGTATCCTCCCCTTCATAGTTTCCTTTTGATCCTTTACATAAAGTTTTGAAAACTTCACTCTTTCCAATGATTAGTTGAAACTCCCTAAAAGAATGATGTCAGAATTGTGTACAAATATGACAACAATTTCATAAAAGGAATATTTTTATCGCAAGTCACATTACAATACTATGTGTTCATGAATTAGATGCCACTTTGATGTTAAATGGCACAAAACCAACCCTTTCAATGCATGATCAGTTCAAGTGACATATAAGTGATGCACTCTAGGTGTAATATGATGCAATCATGACATGTAGAAACAATCATAATATTAGTGTTTTGAGTATTGTAAGTATGACACAAATATGATGTTAAATCAACACTAACTTGATGCAAACACAGTCACACAAAAATACAACACTAAAACCCGACATTGCCATAAAAAATTCATCCAAATGATTTTAGGGTTGTAGCAACACTACAACCCCATATTGTAGTAGTGGCATCACCTTCATTTATGTTTGCTTTGGAGTCTATAATAGTAATAATGATATGAATTTTATCGTGGTAGAGTGGGGACTAAAGTTGGTTTTCAACCTTAAGATTTAGAATATAGCTATCATGGGTGACTCTAGCCTAGTCATTTGTATCCTCATGAAGCATCTAAAAGGATCTAGTCCAAAGAGAGTTTTAAAAAAATGGCATCTTACAATGTATTTAGAGATGAAACAAAGGCACTTGAAGGGATTGACCACTATCCCTACCCTCCCATGTGTGTCAAGATGTGAATAAGCTAGAAAATTAGCTAGCCAATGAAAATGTTGGCATGGATAATGCCACCTTGGAGTAGGACTAGCTTAGTCTCCCAGATATCGACCTCATAGGTGAGTACAATAATTTTCCTCTATTATATATATATCCCAACAGTTTGAGGTTGATATTCAGAAGTTCCCAAATGGGGTGCTAAGATCAAGCAATATATTCTTCATGGGACAGTTGCCTCTAGAAAATATTTGGTTAGTTAGTTTTTTTTTAATGTATGCTCCTTTTTTTCTTTGGGATATACAGAAATTGGCATGGTTCAAAACCATTGTTAATATCATTTTGGAGAAAGATTTCTGAGACTCTGGAAATGGGTTTAATCCAGGGTAATCTCCAAACTACTAATGAGATTCTAGGGAACCTCTATTTTCTAATTTTTTCTATAGTTTTTTATTAATACATTTTGTTCATTTTGGTTATTAAAACAATTGTGATAAGATTACTTTTGCACTCGTAAAGGTTGTTCCCCATGTCAAATATTGGTGGGATACTTATTAAGTGCAACATGCAGGAGATGATTCTTAATTGTATTCCACATAAATCACATGGGGGGAATTTTTTTGATGTCCTCAAGGGGGACTATTTACGTATTGGAAATTGTGAAGACTGGTACATGACATGGACAACCTTGTGCTAAGGTAAATAATGGATTGTTCCAGAGTACATTAATTCCTTTCATACCTATGTACAAAACTAGGTATTCTAGACTTTGAGTGACACTTTCGTTCTAAAATATTATTGTGTCCTACACATATATATTCAAATAGAAATGGATTTTCTGGACATCTCTTCTCTAGGGGCCTCTTATTGATATTCCATCAACATTGAGTAAAAATTTTGGTTGAGGGTAAGAAAGGGTTTAGGGCCAAAAATCAACATCAACACAAGAAGGGTAAATGTAGTCTTATGTCTCAAAACAAAGCCCAAAGTAAAGATAATAAACCTTAAGATAACCAATCAAATTCACATGCAAAGAAGAAGAATGGGAATTCAAACAAGGGCACGGGAAATTGGTGTGATCACCACAAAATTCCTTGGAACAAGAATGATGAATATCACACCAAATAGTCATTATTAGTCAATATTAAATTCTCGAACTCTAATTCAACTCTAAGGCCACAAGATTCCATGGATAGGAGAAAATAGATCATTGATGTGGAACCTAGTATTATTATTGCCACCATAAAGTTCCAAATAAGGGAAATAGAGGAGTTTTAGGAAGGTGACCACCTCTCTCACTCTTAAATGTGGGTGAGGGGGACACTGTTACATTTCATTGTTGCCAGGAAAAACCACAAGAACCCAATCTCAACTAAGGTCATTAAGAAGATGAAGTTGCTAATGACACCACACCTACAATGATACACCATCGGTTGGATGATCCAGGGAACAAAAAACCACATCAATCAACGATGATGCCTACTATATGACATCAATCCCTAAGGAAACTTGTAATTCATCCAAACATTATATAATTTTGTTCATGTTAAAAAAATATTTTTCTCACTAATCACCTCAATATTCCAATGCAACGTATAATGGAAATGAATGAAGCATGTTTTTCTATGAGATAGAGATGTTATTCTTAAAGGGGGACCATGGATTTTCAAGGACTTCTATTTGTTCTATGTTCCATGGTACAAATACTTTGACTCAAGTTGGGCCTAGAGAGATAATATTCTTTTATGGTTAGGTTGTTGAGCTTATGGACTTATTTCTATAACCAAAACATTTTGAATCTTATTAGAGATAAGATTGGGACTTTTCAATATGCAACTCTAGAAATCCTAGAGTTGAAGGGGGTTGCCAAGCTTCTTGCGATGATGGATATCAATGGGGTTTTAAGAGAATATTATCATTATCTTGGAGTAGTAGACCAAAGGCCATGAGTTTTCCAACAAAGGGGTTGTAGCCTGCACATGAATATCAATCCCTAAGGACACGGAAGGTCTCACCCAAGATGCATTGCCAAGACTTTAGATGGATGGGACAAAGTTAAAAGGGATAGTTGCAATCATTTATACCTTCGTACTCTAGTAAACATTCTATCCATTCTTTCCATTCATCATTATATTGATATTGTATCATTCATAATATTATAAAACAGACACAACTATCCATTACTAAAAATAAGCTAAAATAACAAGGGAAGAATACGCTACAATGAAGTAAACATCATCAAAATACACCATCAAAATACACCATCAAAAAAATAAACACATTTTGAAGTGGGAGTATTTTTTCAATCATATTCATCCTAAACAAAAGCATCATTACATCACAAATTATTTCTCACAATTGTCATAACTCGATACAAAACCCAAACTCCTTATGGTCCCTCTAGCTCTCAAACTCTTTATAGGCCAAAGCCTTAAGTATTTACACTTTCATTCTGGGACATTTAGGTTCCTTTAGGCCATTTGCTTATTGCTAGTGTAATGAAGATGATATGTTAGTCCATTGTTTCTTTGTTCTTTAGTGTTTTGTGGTCTTCTTTTAGTGGGTTTCTAAAAACTTGGGATCTCTTCCTAATTATTTGGCACTTATCTCCAGAAATGGCTATCTTCCTTTATCACTACTAATTGCTTATAATTCTAAGTGGTGGTGTGCGGGCCCATTTTCTATAGAGTTGATGCCACTTTGTCTTTATCAAAAATGAAAGAGCCAATACTTATCCCCAATTCAGAAGACAATCAAAGGGATCAAATCGTAAATTATGGGAGCATTCCCTTTCATTGTTGTCTATGTCATTCCCATGGCCATATTCTTCATGATTGCGCCTAAGGAGTGGCACTGAGAGAAAACATGAGAGGATGAAATCAAACATTGGAAAATCATCAAGTCTGAGTGAGGACCCCTCTCATGTAGATATCACAAATCGAGGGGTTCCTTCCTTGGATAAGAAAGTTTCAAACTCAACGAATCCTCAAGTTTTTCGGTGTTCAATGACCCATTAGGAAATATGAAGGGATGTGGAAAATATTTGAAAAGAAAAATTCGATTTGTTAAGACTAGGGTTTGATTCCCCTAACTCATATTTCTTAGAGGAATTGTCTGCACAAATTCTTGTCTTGCATCTTCACATTGGGATTTTGATCATATGTTCTCCGAGCTCATTGGTCATGGATCATGCATTCAATTGAAGGGCCTTGAGATTAAGGATTTTCTAGTTTGGGTATTACTTCAATGTCTGATTTGGCATCTTTATTATTATTATTTTTATTTTTTTTTATGTCTGGAGGAATCAACAACTAGTTGGGCACGTGCTCGCGTTACACGTGGTCGTGTTATCCAACCGCTGCCACTATAACCTCCAGGTGTGCCCATGACGCCCCTTACGCGGCACACAAGGTAAGTCGGGGGGAGTTGAACTTGAAACCTCTTGGAACTTCATTTTCACGGCACTTGCCAATTGAGCTGCCCCCCCGGGGGCCTCTTTATTATTATTATTATTATAAAGGCATCAACAACTATTTACAGGTATATTCCAATGAGGTAGGTAAGGGTAAGAATTTGATGAAATAGAGCAACTCCTTCCCACTTATCTCTAGGGCAATAAGCACTAGGCTTCAAGGGATGTAGAGGCTTGGGAATTCCAACATGTTATTCCAATGTTTTACCCGCTAGTAATTTGGTGGAGCATTATGCTATTACCCTCTAGATTTCTTTGTGATATGGGGATTGTGTTTTATGGTTGTTATTTGTGCATTGGATCTTACATTTTTTAACCCATTTTGACATATTAATAGACAAATGATTAAGACCTCGTAGAATTTTTTTGAAAAAAAAGTTTTAAGAATAAAACATTTTTAGCAATGAATTACATTTTAAATAAATCTTAAAAATTAAAAAATTTCCATAAAAATTAATCAATAATATATAGAGACGGTTACATATTCCAATCCATCCCTAAAAATTATCATCTACACCCACCACTAACTTACAACTCCATTACCAACATCCACATTAATCAAAATGGTTCCCAAATAGTATGTCACTGATATGAAACATGTGGTGACCGAATTATGGAATATGTCACAAATGGCAAATACATCATGTGTCGCGAATATGAAACTTGTTATCAAGAATAGTATATGTTGCAAATGATAAACACATAATGTGTCACAAAGAACAAGTGGTGAGATACATGTCACAAATATGTGCAACAAGATACCACAAACTTCCATAAAATCAACACGAAACCCATTAAAGGTGTTGCCATGCAGATATACCAAAATAGATCCAACATAATTACAATACCAAACTGCTTGTCTACCACATAAATGAGTTTTTTAACCAACTCAAGTTAAGATTTTAGTTGTCCATTACGCAAAAGATCTTTATTATTAAATATTAAATATTGTTTAATAATTTGTATATAATATTTAAACATGAATCACTATTCAAAATGTTGTTAGATAAAATTAATGGACAACATACACAATGACACATATATGCTAACGAATAGTGTAAAATATTA
>JASDQU010104316.1:20189-32155 GCA_032191745.1 Picea mariana | reverse complement strand
TATATATATATGTTAAATTTTAAATGATTTTTTAAGTTTCATTATAAATATAATTACTAAAATTTAATATATTTATGAATATATCACTTATAATTTTAGAAAATTTGTTTTGGAATCTATTTTGGAATTTATTTATATAAACGTTGGTGACAAGTTTATGCCTTCGTCGATTAGTTAGTTATGACATTTTACTATTAATAAATTACAATTGGTGTTTAACCAATCTCTTGAATAATATGTTAACGTAATTCTAGGTGGAGTTAGAGATCAACTAAGTTCATGTTTAATAATATGTTAACATAATTCTAGGTGGAGTCAAGATCAACTAAGTTCATGTTTGGAAGAGTCATACTAAAAGAAATTTCTCATGAGAAATGTTTAAATATACAATATTATTCACACTATATTGACAATCACACACTATATTGAAAATGTGATATTGTATCACAAATGTTCTTATATTTTGTTATGTAGTTTTAATATTGCAACCTGGTCATGATAGCTAGATTTTAATCAGTAAAAACTATGATGTGTTATCTTGGTGCATTCTTTGTAGTCACTACATTTAGGCCTCAATATGGATGGACAAATTATTGAATATTTACATGTGGAATCTCAAAAATCATAATATATAACCTTACTCTCTCCTTATCATTTCATCTTCACAATGCTTGTACATTTATGTAATTCTTAGATATGGATAGGCAAGATGTAAATCACTTCATATTCCCTTAGGCTATATTGTTTATATCCGTCTTCATATTTTAAACGGATTCATCTGGGTGGTAACTGTTAGTTTTTCATAGCATTTAGGTTAAATATGAAGTTCATTTCATTTTAACAATTAACCATAACCATAAATGTTGCAGCAACCAAGATCACATGAAGAAGCACCATGCACAAGAACACAAGATATATCCTGGGAAACCCTTCTCAAACAAGGGAGAAAATCCCAGCCAAATCCTTTTCTATACTCTTCAAGAGAAAGACCTTTTCACCAACAAGAAAATCCTAGCACGCAAGACGGTGCACAAAACCTAGAAACCCTAGCGCCCAAGAGAGGTGTGCAACTTTTACCAAGAAGTGTACTTGCTGAAATTTCAAAAACTTACAAGTGAGTGTGTGTCTATAAATGAAATATTTCATCTTACTTATATTAGACTTATCCTATCAACTGAAGTGTCTATTGGCACAATAGGGCTGACCTCACTTAGACATATTAATTGTTTATTATTATAATAATTAATATTAATATTAGTATTAATTATCTTTTACAGTTTATCTTTAGACACAATAAGATAGGTCCGACTTGGGCCGAGGAGGCCATATACATTCCTAGCCCTTGTCCCAGGCTGGAACCACGAACCCTTTATTAGGGGATTTCTCTCAGGTTTGTAAGCTGAGAGTAAGACTTCACATAGCTGCTATATTCCACATCTCACAGGTTTGTAGGTTGGAGGATGTCTCCTATAGCTGCAATCATTAACACTCCCTCTCATCTAGGGAGGCATCCTCCATCAAACCGAGTCTCATACCGATGTACTCTGAGTTTTGATTTTGGCTAAGCTCATTCATACTCCCTCTTAATTCAGAAGGAGTTCTTCACCAAGTAAATGTTTGTAGTCTTCTTACGTGTAGGAAGGTACTGCAAGTATACAATATTTCTTCTATATCATATCTCTGATATGAAGGTATTTCATCTCATCGTGTTTTGAACCATCAAGAAACATTGGAATCACACGGCTCTTAGTTTTCATCATAGTATCCATCTCATGGTCAAGTAATTATGTCAGAAGTTTGTGAAGCCACATGCTTTGCACACTCACTTCTATATATACTTTGTCTCTGGTGCACTCAAGGCCACAGAGTTTTGTTTCCTACTGTGTCAGGAAACCCTGGAAGACTTCAAGGTGGAACATCAACCGGATGTCCTCTTCCTATCCACTGTACTTTCTGCTCAATCTGAATCAGCATATTCTGCAAACTCAAGTTCACACTGAAGGCATATCTCGGATCATGTCCAACTGTGTCTTAATACATGTTTTGTTGTTTCCTAGTGAGTCTGTCTCGGTTGACTCATCACATTCATTGCATGGCATGAATTAAGTCTGGTGTTAATCGGATACATCAGTGATCCAATCAATTGTGGATTAGTCTTTTCTAAATCATCATCAATCTTCTTCTTTAAATCTATCACAATGGGTTTGTATTATGCTATACTTCTTTAATTATCCCATAGTATATTTTCCTTGAAACAGGAAAACTTCATCGGTCCTCTGTCATACTTCTTGTCCCAAGAAGTAGTGTATCATACTCAGATATTTTATGAAAATCAGAAGTCACTTTGTTGAAGCTCAACCTCATCAAAGATCCATCCATCTGATGTAGTTTCCAATTCATTGATGGTAATGCAGATGGAAGTGTATTGAGCTTACTGGATTAAGTGACTTGTCATATACAACTCCCTCTGTTTATGAGAAATCTTTGTCTATAGATCTTGTTTTTTTTTTCTTGATACTCTTATCAGTTGCATGCAAGATCTTATAGATCCACTTGGAAGTTACCACAGACATCCCTTTCTGGTCCCTGAATAATATCTTATGCATCATTCTTTAAGACATACTGGTATTCTTCTGTTATGTTATCTGGTCATACAGGTTCTCTTGTTGCTTCTCTAAGACAAGGAGTCTCGGCATCAATGAAGTGGCTTATGACTAAAGGATAGCAAAAAATCTTTTTGCTTTCTCAGAATGTGCCTTGAGAAGCTTGTATGTTGCTCTGCCTCTAGTAGAGTGAGTTTAGGTAGGCCTTTTATGCCCTACTGCATTATCTCTAACCATATCAACTAGAGCAACTGGATCAACTTGGAATAATATCTTGCTCCCTTTGAACTGTTGAAGGGGGAGAAGGTATAGTCTTATTGTCAAACTTTATCTCAGATTCTCTGGATCTTTGAAAGATTATCTCTTCTTTAGAGAAAAGGTTCATGCTTGTCTTAATCTATTTCTGACCAGGGATGTCGATCTGGAATGTCTTTGAAGATTCAATGTATCCTTCTTTCATGAATAATGTTTTCTTCTTTGTTCCTTACACAAGGGACAAGGTTTTGGACTCTCATACCAGGGATAATGGTCCAAGTTTTGAAAGCTCTTTTATAAGAAGAGATATTCCTCTTTTATTAAAAAAATGAAATTCGTTGTAAGATTTAGAACTGAAGGATTTTACCTATTTGTAGTAGCGTTCTTCTTTAGAGAAAATACTTCTCGTTTCTTATTTCTTCATTTTCTTGAGGTGGATCAGGATCAACATTGGAAATGGTGGCATATTGTTTTTCCTTCTTTCTGGTCAGACAATATTTAGCGACATGTCCATATTTGTCACATATGTAGCATTGAACTTTTGAGAGGTCTCTTCTTTGATATGAAGGCTTTTCTTCTTTAAATGTTTGTCTAAAGTTTCTTTTGAATTTTCCTCCCTTTCTGGTATGAAGTGCAAGAGCATGATTTTCTTCTAAGTTATCTTTCACTCCTCTATTTCTAAGTCTTAGTTATTCTTGAGTACAATCTATCCATAGTCGCTCAAATGTTGGTAGAGTTTCTCTTCCACTGATACTCTGGAGGAAGGGCTCCCATGATTTTTGAAGATTCTGAAGAGTAGGTAGGAAAAGGTAGGAATATTTTCTCCAATTGTCTCTAGTTGTTCTTTAACTTCTGGTAACTTCATGAAGAAAAGTGCAACTGTATCATCTTTCGTCATCTTAGTACTTTGGAGTTGACTTCTCAAGGCAAGAGCTTTGAGAGTGTTGTCACTTTCAAACATTCCTTTTAGCATTTTGTACATATCGTAGGCAGTCTTCAGGTTTGCAATTCAGGGTAAGAGATGATCTCTTACTGAGTAGATGATTATTTTCCTTTCTCTAACGTCATCTTCTTTTCTTATTTTCTTCTCTAATTCAGTTGTTGTTTCTGGTAGAGTTTTAGTGGTTGAATCTAGGAGATCTTCTTCTTCAAGAGTGACTAAAAGCTTTGATTTCCAAGGGCTAAAGTTGCTTGCTCCATCAAGCCTATCTTCCATTGGAGTTATGTTCTTCATCTTTTCTTGAATCTTTGTAGTCTGGATTATGTTTGGACTTATGTCTACCAAAAATCAAATTGATAGTAACACAAGGATGCTTGTTGTTTCATAACAATGTTTCTTCAGAGAACCAAAGACATTTTTGCAGGAAATTTTGGCACCCTAGAAACCCTCAGGCCAAAAATCAAAATTTCTCTGAATTAGGTTCTGAGAGCTTATGGAGATGCGCTGGAAGAGGTCGTACTCTTCTATGTTGGAATTAGCCTCAGTGTCTAAGTTTCAGGGGCTGAAACACTTCATAAGGGAGGGTCGTATGAAATTTTCTGAAACCCTGGGAAGGTCGTATGGTTTTGCAGAAGTGGAGGATTTGTTGATAAGGGATGAGACTTGGTGGATGCTTTGTGCAATGGGTTCTTTCATGACCTATGACTTGATGCCATGTTAGTTATTCATAGCATTGAGGTTAAATATGAAGTTCATTTCATTTTAATAATTAACCATAACCATAAATGCTACAGCAACCAAGATCATATGAAGAAGCACCATGCACAAGAACACAAGATATATCCTGGGAAACCCTTCTCAAACAAGGGAGAAAACCCCAGTCAAATCCTTTGATATACTCTTCAAAAGAAAGACCTTTTCACCACCAAGAATATCCTAACACATAAGAGGGTGCACAAAACCTAGAAACCCTAGCGCCCAAGAGAGGTGCGCAACTTTTACCAAGAAGTGTACTTACTGAAATTTCCAAAACTTACAAGTGAGAATGTGTCTACAAATGAAAGATTTCATCTTACTTATATTAGACGTATCCTATCAACTAAAGTGTCCATTGGCACAATAGGGCCGACCTCACTTAGACATATTAATTGTTTATTATTATAATAATTAATATTAATATTAATATTAATATTAATATTAATTATCTTTTACAGTTTATCTTTAGACACAATAAGATAGGGCCGACTTGTACCCTTTACACAATAACTAGGGTTATAGGTAGGTCTGCCTCTTGAAAAATATATAGAAAAGGATCTGATACACCCACTAGTGCTCATCCACTAGGGGCTACATCCATAGGGATGTCATAGACCTGAGTCACTGCATTCAACAGATGAATTAGGTCCTCACATGTGCACTTATGCTCAGCCATAGTCACGTCTGCTCTACAAATCTGTTTTCCCACTGCTACTGACAGGAGGATCATCTGGAGTCTTCACATCAACTCTGTTGCTATTCAGAGGTGGCCATCAAATCATCTTCATTCGTATTCTCATGATGATGTGCCCAGTGCTTTTCGGGATTTCTCTAACTCAACAGATCTCTCTTACATCGGATAATCATCTAGAGTTATTCTCTCTCACTCATGGAGGAGGCCATATACATTCCTAGCCGATGTTCCATGTTGGAACCACGAACCCTTTATTAGGGGCTTTCTCTCAGGTTTGTAAGCTTAGAGTAAGACTTCACATAGTTGTTATATTCCACATCTCACAGGTTTGTAGGCTGGAGGATGTCTCCTATAGCTGCAATCATTAACAGTAACTAGTGATAGATAGATGTTGTGTGTTAAGGTTTCATGTTATTGATATCAAGTTCAAGTGCAAATTTATTCATTTAATGATATTGTAGTTGAGTTACTTCTAGATTTTTTCATGCCACTTATGTTGGTTTATTTATTTAATTTTTTAATATATATATATAAAAATTTTAATCATCGTGTCATAAGCTAGTGGTTGTGTATGTGAATTGAAATTGATATAGTTGTTATGGTGGTTGTGTTAATTTTTCTAACACACATTTGAAACAAGTTGGTAGTAGAGCATCATTTTACACAAATTTTCTCAACTTTATACAATAGTTATGGTTAAAAATTGCTTTCAAATGAAGAAATTAAGAAAGGGAAGACAAATTGTAGAATCACATTACCAAAATCAAGAATATGGTTGGACAAGTTAATATCATTGCTAATTTATTACATTATAAACATCTTATGTCACAAGATTACAGAATGCTACTATCCACTAGAAGTTCTCTCAGAGTAATCCAACCCTAAAATCAAGTAATGTTAGAGGATTTTCATTGTTAATTTGGGTTCCTCTCTCAAAATGAAACTAAGGTGGAAAAATCTACCTACAATAGTTAGATGGTTTCCTTGTGACTTGGAAATTCGTTGAGCCTATTAAATTTATTTTATAGCATGCAATAATTCACAAATGAAGAAAAAGTCGCATTCACAAAGCTATGCATGCATGGATATTTACAATGGGGTAATTTATGTGAGTACATAAAAGTCCTTAGTGTTACACCAACCTTGCCATGTGATAATTTCAAGATCATTGTTAATGATAAATTTTGTCTCATTAATTATGAAGGAATATCAACAATAATGCAAATGCATGTGATATAAGTCCAACTAGATGGTACATGCCTACATCCAAGAGTTCAACCACTATATAATTTAGTGTAAAGTGATGTATATACAATAAATTTGATGACTAAGTTGATTAGTGGATAGATTATGTCATTTATTAGGAACTTAAGATGTTTGACATCCAAACTCTAAACCATGCCTATCAAAAAGTTAAGTTATAAGAAGCTAAGAATAGTTGAGGAACCCTAATAGTGTTGTTGTCACGAATACTAATTCAAACCCATATACTAATCCACTTTGTTTGTCCTATGGCTAGAGAAACTGTAGAAATTGGAACTCTCCAATCAACATTAATACCTTGAGGCCTCATCATGTATAGATCTAGTGCGAGAGGACAATTCAAACGAGAAGAAGTAATTAGAAGTTATTACATTTCTATTTTGAGTAGTTCTAGGAATCACATTAATAAAGCACTCCATTATACTACAATAAGGATTTGTTTTTCCAGATAAGGAATTATGTAGGACTTGATTGTTAGAAAATGAGATCAAGAGGAAAATTTAGGAGTTATTAGATAAGTTCCTCACTCAACCCAACTTGTCACCTTGTGGATCCACCATTGTTCCAATTTCAAAGAAGACTAGCACATGGAGAATGTGTGTGTACTATTGTATTTTGAACGTAATCACCATCAAAAACCAATATCTATTATCATGCATCAATGACCTAATATATTAGCTTTAGGGAGATAATTACTTTAGTAAGACTGATCTAAAGCGTGATTATCATCAGATCTATATCAATCCAAAGGATACATGGAATAAAACTTTTAAGAGACGACAAGGATTGTAATTTAAATGGTAAATTATGTTGTTTTTTTATATTATCAGTGCCCTTGTGATGTCCATGAGGATGATGGACAAATGGATATAACATTATCTTAAGTATTTTCTAATTGTGTACTTGGACGAAATATTGGTTTCCAATCAAATCTAAAAGGACCACATGAAGCACTTGGACCAAGTGTTCATGGCATTATGACAACATAAATTAATTGTGAACATGAAGAAGTGTACATTCAGGAATACATAGCTTATTTTTCTTAGAATCCTTATGAACCAAGATGAACTCAACATTGATCCAACAAACATTTTTAGGAATTATTATATGGCAAACTAGAGAAGAACATTCATGACCTACAAAGCTTCATAGTGATGGTGAACTATTTTAGAAAGTTTATCACACAATTTTCCACATTGTGCACCCTCCTAATATAGTGACCACTCCTAATATTGTTTCTATTGGAATATATGGCAACAAGAAGCATTCAAAGAGATCGTCATCAAAATATGATTTCTCTAGTTAGTTCCTCAGTTGACATTTTATGAGCCCTTGATATTGAAGTCGATGCCTCTAGACATGGAATTTAATGTGACATTGTTGTAGTACTAATGACCTATTGCATACAACTCTAGGATTTTTTAGGTGTGGTTTTGAATTATTTGGTGTATCACTCATAGATGTATGTGTTAGTTCAAGTAGTGGACTCAAATAATTATTTGTTTGGTAAGAGACTATTGTTCATAATGACCATAATTCCTCTAAACATACATAAATTTTGAAAATGCACACCACATGAAGTGGATTACATATTTGCATCAATTCAACATAATGATTAAGTATAGAAAAAGAATAAAAAATAATGTGACATATTTCCTATTGCGACCACTATTAATCATATGGATAATATTCACACAATTTCAATAATTTGGTTTGAAAACTTTTAACTAATGGTATCCATTGTTCCCAAACTTTGAGCACATTTATACAATGCTATAAAACTTCTTAATGACCCAACTAAATGAATACTTTTGTGACTACCCACTAATGGACATAATTCTGTACAAGTTGAGCACTATATGTGTTTCTTAGGGAGATAGACAATTGTAGTTGTTTTCTAAAGTACCCCATTCCATGATTCTAGGCACTTTACATTAGATAAGACATTTAGAATTCATAGAGATATTTCTACTAGACAAGGATGGTGCAGATGGTGGTAATGTTTGTGACGAGTCATTCCCTCTATAGTATATTGAAGCCAACAAATAAAATTTTGGGAAAAATAAATTCACTTTCAATATCAAGTAGACCATAGGAGTCGATTGTAATGGATTGTCCTACAAGATTACTAATGGTGAGTATGGGAAAGGACTATCTAATGGTAGTCATGGATCGCTTCAATGAAATGGTCATGTTGATATCGTGTAAGAAAAAGTTACAACATACTATTACTAGGATGCATAATTATTCTTTGAATGAGTTTGGGTGTACTTTGGCTTACCATCTTCAATCATATATGATTGTGATAGTATATTTCTCATATATTTTTTGCAGGAACTATGGGGTTTTATGGGCACCAATATGATGAGGAGTATTTCCTTTCATCCTTAGACAAATGGTTAAACATAGGTAGTAAATCTCACCATAGCCCAATTATTTTTCATTTTTAACATAAACATCCAAAGACATGGAATGGCAACATCTCATGTGTACAACACAATTATAATCATGCACTTGTTTTTCATTTTTAACCATAAACATCCAAATACATGGGATGACAACATGTCATATGTACAACACAATTATAATCATGCATTATGACAGTGCAATAGCCACTTCCCCTTTTCAAACATGCCTTATATTACTACCAAAGGACCATTAACAATATTGGGTCATATTCCTTACAATGATGAAGGATGTCTTCACACATGAGTAATTCATATAAGTTTCATTAACCACATTTAAAAGATTCATGATAAATTTTGAGGAGATTTACATTTGAGTCAACAAAAAGCATGATCGAGACTACACAAATCAACAATTTTGTGTAGGAGATAGAGTATTGGTATACAAACAGTTTAAGAAGAAATATAGGAAGATTGAGGAACTTAGATATGGACCTTATATTATACTTGTGTAGATTGGAGATGACACATTCAAGTTGGACTTACCAACATGCATGGACATTAATCTAGTGTTCAACTCATTGCAAGTTGGACTTACAAACATGCATGGACATTAATCTAGTGTTCAACTCATTGCTTGAAGCTATATGAGCCATCAATGTTAGATGGATGGTGATGAAGAGGAATCTATCATGTTGATTCCTGAAGAGTTAGTGAATAAAGATAGCATAAGGATTGAAGTAAATATAATTCTTGACCACAAAGAGTGAGCAATTAG
Source organism: Picea mariana (assembly GCA_032191745.1). NCBI lineage: Eukaryota > Viridiplantae > Streptophyta > Pinopsida > Pinales > Pinaceae > Picea > Picea mariana. The sequence goes on along the minus strand of JASDQU010104316.1, from coordinate 22,461 downwards.
CGAAGGAACCTTGAAATTTTATCAAATGAGGTTGAAATTATAGTTGTCCTAAACCGATAAAAGGTATATATTGGAGCATATATTCAAACTAAGTTTTTTCAACTAGTATGAAAGTTCTTTGGGACCAACAACTTATAAGTGGGGAAGTTTGATCTTGAATGGAGTTAAAGATTGACTAAGCCCACGATTGGAGGAGTCATGCTAAGTGAAATTCCCCTCAAGAATTGTTTAAGTATGGGCATATATAACTTTGGTTGTGTAATAGAGTGGCAATACTGCATTATGTCATGGATGTGATATATCTTGTTAACTTGGGTTTTTCTTGGATAGGGTTTTCCCACTATAAATTCATGTTTGATGTGTATGTTTGCGTCATTATTTATCTCTCTCATTTTATTAAGAGAGTTGGCTACACCAATTGTGTATGTCGGTTTATTGAAGTAATTATCATGCCATAATTCAATGCATGTGCCTTGAACTTGATGCAATTGTTTCCCTTGTTTGTGTGTACATGTTTGGATTCCAAACAATTTTATTTGATTAACTCTTGGTAACTACCTTAGCCAATAGTGTCTTATGTCATCTAGATAGGATTGGAGATTTTATAGTCATGGAAGCAATTCCAAGACACCACAAGATAGGTGCACCCCACTATTATTTGACACATATGTACGCAAAGAATGTGTCTCACATAAGGGGGAGTAAGTAAACATATTCACCTCACAACTAATCAACACATTGGTCTAAATGCACGACAAATTCAACACATTATATGAGAGATGGCGAGGAATCCATACAAATTCAACTATCGACCTCCTCGAAGAGGTCCAGTGTCGCACTTAGGAAACTCTTTATGTCGACAATTTCCAAGCAAATATTTGGAGTGTTTGGTGCTGAATGGATTGACTGTAAATTGTAAGCGAGCGTCGGTGATTCATGAAATTCACCTGTGGGCAGTTGGCATTAAACATTAGGTGGTTTTACTGATTTTAGAAGAGTGGAACTGACGGGCGATGGCCCAACTGTTTAAATGAGATGGTATCATTCGTTCATGCATGCATGCAGAGCGGATCATTCATAATAATAATGGTGATGATGAAGAGACAGGGGAGTATGTGTGTGTCGAAATGTGGCGGAAAAGGCGGATTTTAAGTGAAGAGAGAGAAGGCAATGACGCAAGAGTGAATTTGTTTGATGTCATCGAGAAGATTTTACCGTCTGCTATAAAGGCGTGGGTATGAGGCGGTTCCTTAAAAGCGTGGGGTGTGTCGGGTGAGGCCGGTGGAAGCGCTGTATGTCAGCCGACACGTGAGTTTCGTCGATTGGGATGACTTCATAAATGACACCAAGACAAAACCCACAACCAGTCAAAAGAATAAAGCAGGGGAGAGCAGAAAAGAGCATCAATCACAATTTCTTACTAATCACAATAACTGCTTTGGTTTTGGGTTTTGGGTTTTATGGTTGACAAAATACTAGTCAAAGTTTAAATAGCTAGACGAGGAGATCGTAATTTTCCACATGCATAGCATGGAATGGCAATGGGCATTAGGGTAATGAAAATGGAAGTGGAATGGAATGATATATTCTCCTCCTGAGATAGGCAGGGCCAGGGTTAGGGTTACAGTTAGGTCATCTAGGTGCCTACGCTCGCTTCTTCTTTCTTGGTTTCATTCATTCATAATTCTTTCATTCTCAGGAGGACGTATAATGGAAGGCATGGAATAATATGCAATATCAACATATTCTGCATCTGCATTTTGTGGCCCCGCTCGTTCAGCATCGCATTGCATTCAGTATATTCTTGTCCTTAGAAGGAAGGTTAGATTTGGGAAATCATATTCATATCATTTATATTATATATATATACACATAAAGTATCTGTCAATTGGTCATGGTTTAGGGTTGGAGGAGCTGCAATATCACAATTTACAATGCAGGTGGATGTGAAGCATCAGCAGCAAAGCAGTGATGATCAGGGGGGGAACTCCTCCCGCAAGAGAGGAGTTACAGTAATAGATGTTGGTCATCCTCTTCATGATGATCATGGGGAAAAGAGTGCTCCAAAGCGTGTTTCTGTTCGTCTTAGGTGTTCAAGCGAGAGTAGCAGCGTTGGGGAGAATAGGAATGGAGAAGGAGGGTCGGCTGTAAGGCAGTACGTTCGTTCCAAAATGCCTCGGCTTCGCTGGACTCCAGATTTGCATCACTGTTTTGTTCATGCTGTCCAACGATTGGGAGGCCAAGACAGTAAGTGTTATACTGTGTTATCTCA
>JASDQU010104315.1:182817-195279 GCA_032191745.1 Picea mariana | reverse complement strand
TTTAAGAGAAGCATTGGGCATTGTAAATATTAATGTAATTAGTAGTAGAAATTAGGGGGGAGTGTTGGAACACGTAATTTCTACCTACCAGCATTAAAACATAAGCTTCTACTCAACCGCCATCACTGTTCTTCCAGCCGCCCATCATGAACACTCCAGAAAACTCTGCCGACACTCCAGATGGTCTCGGGAGGCTCCAGAAGCTTCCTCTCCGTCTATAAAATCAAGCATTGTAACCATTCAACTGTGTGTTCAATAAAATCACCATTTGCTGTGTATATTTCTGTGTTTATTTGCCTCTGCCCACTCAATTCATCAGACTCTTTTTCATTCTGATTGACAATATCATTGCTAATGGAATGAGAAAATGAGTGTCATCAAACTTTTTCTTCATTCTAACTGACAATATAATTGACCAGCAACGATTTAGTGGCTGTGCTAGTTTTAAATCAAGGAACACATCGTTCCACTGCAAATGTTTCTTCCACTCACAAATAGAATAAGAGATTCTCAAGATTATTTATTATTTTTATTATGTGTTATATTATTTATTATTTTTTGAATAAATTATTATATATAAACTCGTTTATAATGTAATCTATACAAATTTTGTATTAATGATATTTATATGTATGCATTAAACATATACTAATAAGCTATATTTATTATTATAAAAATGATATCTCCTATTGTGCATATCCATGTTACTAATATTGATTAATTTAAGAGAACATCCGATTGCTCACTAAAGGGACCAATGGTATTAGTTTTAATTTAAATATTTGACTTAATACTAGATTAGTCATGACTAGGTAAGGTTAAGTAGGTGTTTAACCTAGGGTTTTAGGATTATGGTTAAAATAATGGATCTCCACAAATAGTTTAACATGACATGATAGACACTTTAACATGACATGACATGATAGGCAATTTAACATGACATGGCAGTTTAACATGACATGACATGGAGTTTTTCACTAGGATACATGAGTGAGGCATGAATTTGGTTATAGAGCTCGGAGATGATAGACACTACAAGGTGCAAGGGGTTGGCACAATCTCATTTCATAGGGAGTCAGGTAAACTACTTTGATTTGCTGACGTACTATATGTTCCTAGGTTGACAAAGAACCTCATCTCAATCTCTACTCTGGTGGATAAAGGGTATGAAGTCACCTTCTGTAAGGGAAGGGTGTTCTTCAGGCCAACACGGTCAAGCGAGAAGATGAAAAAAATGATTGGGTTTTCAGAAGAGAAGGTGTACAAGTTACAGTTTCAACCAGTGAGAACATTGGTCAGTACAACCACATATATGGGTGAGTTGTGGCACAAGACGATGACACACATACACTTTGGTGGGCTACAATCACTAGATTACTTAAGTTCACAACAGAGAGAAAATACCCTTGCAAGGGTTGTTCAATGGGAAAGTATGCTCGGAGACCATTTCCACCGAGCGAGCACAGGACCGAGGGAGTATTGGAAATGATTCATTCAGATGTGTGTGGTTCGATGAGTGTGGAGTTTGTAAGTGGCTTCAAATACTTTGTTCTATTCATTGATGACTACTCCATGAAGACTTGGATATACTTCTTGAAGACCGAGGATGAACTATTCGACAAATTTTAGGAGTTCAAAGATCTGGTTAAGAGCCAGAATGGTAGTAAGATTCAGGTTTTGAGATATGAAAATGAAGGTGAACACACTTCCATTGAGTTTGTGGATTATTGCACATCAGTGGGGATCAAGAAGGAACTCACATTTCCTTACACTCCTCAACATAATGGAGTGTCTGAGAGGAAGAACCGAACCATACTTGGAGCAACATGGGCAATGATACATGATCAAGGTTTTTCACTATTTTTGTGGGCAGAGGCTAGTCACACTACCATTTATATTCAGAACAAGAGTCCCCACATAGTTTTGGGGAATTTGACACATAAGGAGGTATTTACAGGTACCAAGATAGATGTGAGTAATTTTTTCATCTGGGGCAACGCATGTTATTGTCAAGTCCCTTCGGAGAAGAGGACGAAGCTGGACCCCACAATAGACAAGGGGATTTTGGTTGGTTTTAGCGAGGCTTCCAAGGCCTAAAATATCTTTTTGCCAACACACAGAAAGATACTTGTGTGTAGGGATGTACAATTCGACGAGGAGCGTGCATTGAGGAGGTCGAGATATTTTCAAACACATTTAAAGGGATATCGAGGAAAAGACTCAAGGTTCAATATAAAGGAGGCTCAGGGTCAGAGCACATGATCACAACAAAAAACACATGGTAGATGATCAGGTACATGTGTTCAGAGAGAGACTGTTGGATAGGATCATTAGGAACTAGATGATGATTAGGAGGAGGAGCATGATGCAGTTCCACAGGAGCATGAAATTAGGCCATGAGGTAAGTGGTATAAGTTCACAATCAGTGATTCTAGACCGACATGGATTCCATAGAGAGACTTTAGATGAAGTAAGCCACTAGAGAGACTTGGGTACATGGAATTAATGACACAACTTATTGATGAAAAGCTTTCCACCTATGAGCAGGCTACACAACATGGAGTGTGGTAGGAGGCCATGATGAAGGGATATGCCTTCATTACAAAGAATGATGTAAGGGAAGTGGTGCCCAGGCTTGAGGGTAAGAAGGTGGTAGGATCCAAGTGGATCTACAAAGTCAAGCATGTAGTAGAAAAAAGAGTGGACAAGTACAAAGCACCATTCATGGCCAAGGGGTTTTCAAAGAGAGAGGGAGTCGACTATGTGGATACTTTCACCCAGATGGAAATATATACATCGATCATGAATATTATCTCTTTAGCAACAGAGATGGGCTGGCGCATTCACTAGATGGATGTGAAGACTGCCTTCCTCAATGGAGTTGTTGAGGAGGAAGTATATGTTGAGCAACCAGAGGGGTTTGAGGTCGATGACAAAGAGACACATGTTTGTAGATTGAGGCAAGTCTTGTATGGGCTCAAGCAGGAACCTCAGGCTTGGTACTCAAGGATTGACAACTACTTGAGAGAGATGGGTTTCTAGCGGAGTGAGGTAGAACTAAACATGTATTTTCTTGCAGGGGAGGCACCTCTCATACTTGTGTTATATGTAGATGACCTTTTTCTGAAAGGGGACACACAACTGATAGTAGATTGCAAGACTAATCTTGCAGCTGAGTTTGAGATGAAAGACCTTGGGTTGATGATTTAGTTCCTTGGTCCAGAGGTCTTGCAACTGGATGGGTGCTTCTTCTTGGGACATGGGAAGTATACAATGGAGATCTTGCATGGGTTAAGGGTGACAGATTGTAGACCCATGTCCATGCCTCTAGTCATGATATGGAGGAATATCGATGCATAGGATTCAAATATAATATATCCCATTGTCTATCATCAATTGATTGGATCACTCATGTATTTGGAAAACACTCGACCAAATATTAGCCTTGCAGTAAAGTATTTGAGTCAGTTCATGGTGGACCCTTAGAGAGTACATTGGATTGTTGCAAAACATGTAATGTGCTACCTCAGAGGTACAATGGTGTACGAGTTGTTATATGAGCGTAGTGGTGGAGTGAGATGGGAAGGCTTTACAAATGCTAATTGGACAGGATGTGTAGAGGACATAAAGAGTACTTTGGGTTGTTTCAACATTGGATCGAGAATTATTTCCTGGTTTAACATGAAGAACCATTTAGTGGAATTGAGCTCTGCCGAGGTAGAGTACATGGATGCTAGATTGGAAACATGTGAGTGATCCAGGTGGATATTAGTGACCAACTACTTATTCCAACTGGATCCTCTTGACAGTTTTTAGTTCGACACGTTCTTCTGTAATTATTTGTAATTGTGGGTTCTACACTTTTGGGGTTGTCTGAAGCCCTACACATCTTCCAGGTGGATAATGGTGGCCGCCCACCTAATCCAACTGGATTATTTTGGAAGTTTTCATGTCAACACATCTTTCTGTACTTCCAGGGCCATTTTGGGGCCCTAAACAATGTTTTTTGGGCTTTCCAAAGTCAAACTATAGATGAAGTTAGAGTTTGATGGCATAATGTGTAGTTCTCGAGAATACCCTTCCAACGGGCTATCATGTGCCTAAAATGAAGGTCGTATGAAAAAGTTACGACCCCGGGAAGTTGAGGTACCAACTTACCCATCGGGGCCCAAATAACTTTTGGCGTTTCATCTCCTAGGGTTAGGTTTTTGGATGTATAGGGTTTTGAAATTCATGAGTAATGTTAAAATGGCCTTTAGAGATTCATTGCAATCATTCTACTCAGACTGATGCATGTAGCAACCACATCTCTTCTTAGAGATAGCTACCACCATTCGAGCAAGTTGTTTTTAGTTATGTAGTTTTATAGTTTCAACCTACTTTATTTATTCAATATAAGTTATTGTTCATTGGATATATGTTATTGTTCTTCGTATCTCTATGTTATTGTATTCAATATGTTATCCATTTCATTGAGCTCATAAATCTGGATCAGTGTTATCAAAGCTGTCTGTTCTTCATTTATTTTTCTTTGTGCATGTCCCCGACAAGATATGGGTACAATAATTTGGGACTCGAACCAATCGAGCCTTTGCAATATCGGTCGTGCCGAGCTCAAAAACAATCCATGGGGGATGAAAATAAAGATGGTGGAGCATAATACCATTTTAAAATGTTTCTCGAGGAATCCCTTTCGTGACAAAGGAATGAAATGATGGACAAATTTGCACAGATCCTTCAACGACTGCCCACAAGAGACACATCATCATCAAGAGGCCATGCAACCCCCTTCAAGGTACATGTAAATTTTGATAGTTCATTATTTGAAGGACTGATAGATGCAGATATTGTAGATAAATGGCTGAATTTGCTCGAAGGTTATTTTTCGGTCCATAATTTTTTCGATAGGGAAAATATTACTTTTTCACTCCTTAAGGTCATCCCCCATGTTAAGGACTGGTGGGATACTTACTCTGAGCAAAGGGGCATATAGGAATCTGCAATATTTTTGGTCACCCCCACGCGAGATTCCTTTAGGGATACCATTAAAGAACAATACTATCCTGTTGGATGCTACGAGGACCAGTACACAAGATGGACCACCCTGCGTCAGGAAAGGGACCAGATAGTACCAGATTTGACCAATATTTTCCATACCCTGCACACTAAATTAGGTATCAAAGATTCTGAACAACATCTGGTACTCAAATACTTGGCTTTCCTCATAGATACATTCAAACAAAAATGGATTTTATAGACATCACATCATTGGGTACGACTTGTAGATATGCTGTCAAGACCGACCATAAATTTAAGCAGAAGAGGTGAGAGTTTGGATCTGCAAACGCCTGATAGTCGAAGTAGGGAAAGGGCGTCCCCAACCCACAAAACAAGGGATAGAGCAAATACGACCACTCTCAGGACAACTAGTCTAAGCCAAAACACAAGAAGGGTAATGAGAAGTCGAAGAAGGACACATGAAAATGGTGTGAATACTATAAAATCCCTTGGCACAACATCGAAGAATGCCACTCCAAGCAGTCACTGGTGACTGAGCTGAAATATTCTGAGTCAGAGGCAGATTTTGACTCCGAATCAAATCCATAGGGAGGGAAGAGAATTATTGATGTCGAACCCAATTTCACTATCGCTACCACCAAAGTCCATCCAAGCGAACCAGAAGAACCAGACGAAGGGGAATGCCTCTTTCACTCACAAATGTGGGTAAAGGGGACTCCGCTTCATTTTATTGTCGATAGCGGTAGTCAGAAGAACCTGATCTCAGCAGAGGTCGTCAAGCGTCTGGACTTGCCGACGACACCACATCCGCATCCCTACACCATCGACTAGCTTCACCAAGGAAGAGATCTTTGTGTCAACCAACAATGCCGTTTTACCTACGACATCAAACCCTTCAAAGATGAGGTATTGTGTGATATTTATCCCCTTGAAGTTTGTGATGTTCTTTTAGGACAACCATATTTGTGGAGGCGACATACTGAGTATGAGTCTATACCCCACATTGTTATTATTACTTTGGGTAGACAATTGTACATGATACCAAAGGTAGCGCTGCCTACCAGTTACCACTATTTCTTTAATATCTACTAAGAAATACAACAAGGTCATTTCACAGACCAAGAAGTTCGTCTTCTTTGTGATCTGTGCTCACAGTAAGTAGAAGGTCACCGCCACATCCATGGCCTCTACACAGAGCCTCTCTTTGCAGCAGAAGCAAGTGGATGGGATCGTGGAAGAGTACAAAGGCATCTTCTCCTCACCCACCAATGTATCGACACACTCCCAAGTCAAGCATCCAATTGATCTAACCCTCGATGCACCTATACCTAATGGACAAGTCTATCATCTCTCAATGATGGAAACTGACGAAATCAATCGTCAAATCCAAGAGCTACTTCAAAAGGGGCACATCAGACCCAAATCCCCCCCTTGCAGAAGCCCGATTGTACTAGTGCAGAAGAAAGATGGGACCTGGAAGCTCTAAATTGATTACAGATAATTAAACAAATTCATTGTTAGGAACCAGTACCCAATTCCTTGAATTAATGACCTTCTTGACCAACTCAAGGGGGGAAATTTCTTTAGAAAGATTGACCTAAAGTCTGGTTACCACCAGGTTCCCGTCGAACCAACTGATGTATGGAAGACAACTTTCAAATCTAAAGAAGGTCTCTTAGAATCGATTGTCATGCCATTTGTATTAACAAATGCAATAACCACTTTCATGAGGTTGATGGATGATGTATTGATACCCTTCACCAACTATTTTGGATGACATCCTCATCTTCAACAAAACTTGGGAGGAGAACATGCAACATATTCAACAGGTTTTGAGCACTATGTGGAAGCACAAGCTATATTCCAACTTGGAAAAATTCTCCTTTGGCACGAACATGGTCCAATACTTGGTCTACATTGTTGATGAGCATGGGGTACATGTGGATCCAGCTAAGATCCAAGTCATTTGTGGCTGGCCAACCCTGACCACACTAACTGAGCTTCGAAGCTTCTTGGGACTTGCCAACTTCTATAGACGGTTCGTGTTGGGATTATCCCATATTTCATGGGCCCTAAACGAGGTGACCAAAGGTGGTGGCAGGGAAAAGTTCATGTTGGGAAAGGCACAACAACGATAATTTGATTATCTTAAGCATCGATTGTGCTCAAATCCAATACTCTCCTTACCTAATCTGCAACAACCGTTCAAGGTTGAGATTGATGCATCCGACTATGCTATAGGCACAATAATCCGGTAGCATACCATAATGAGACACTCTTAGATACTATCTAGAAATACCCCATGTATGACACATAAATGTATTCCATTGTACAAGCCTGTCATCAATGGAAACATTACATTCTGGGAAAGGAGACAATCATCCACACTGATCACAAGCCTCTGCAGTTCATATAGACATAGGGGAAGGTGCAAAACGACTGCCATCAGAAGTGGTCCACCTACCTACAATAGTTCCATCTTAACATCAAGTATAAGACAGGGAGCACAAATCGTGTCGCTGACTGCCTTAGTCAACCTCCCGTGGATGCACTCACCACCGTGCTCCATTACTGTCGGAATGAGGCATATAAGTGGCCCCAAATTTATCAACAAGATCCATACTTCACCACCACCTATCAACTCTTGGGTACAGGTGCGAATGTCATGGAATGTTATGCCATCTGGGATATCTTTGTGTTCCTACAAGAGAGTGTGCAAAGATGATTTGGGAGGCTCAATACAGTCGGATGGTAGGACATTTTGGCGTGGAGAAAACTGTGGTCGTTCTACAGAAACATTTTTATTGGCCAAAAATTCGACAGGATGTCAACAAGTATATCAGATCTTGCACTATCTATGCCATTTCCAAGCCAACCATTAAGAAGCAAGGATTATACACCCCTATTCCTACTCCCGATAGGCCTTGGGAATCCATGTAGATGGATTACATGTTAGGCCTTCTGTCCAACAAGAAAGGCAATGATTGCATATTTGTGGTGGTTGATCAGTTTTCGAAGATGGCCATTCTCACATCTTGTAAGAAGAGCATCACAACAACATATACGACTAAGATCTTCTTCGAACGATTGTGGGTCCATTTTGGGATACCACATACCATCATCTTCGATCAGGACAATAGGTTCCTTAACACATTTTGGTCGAGTCTCTAGTCACTGTTGGACACCAAGCTCACTAAATCCACTTCCTTCCACACTCAAACCGAAGGCCAAACAAAGGTCATCAATCAGATGATTGTGCACATCCTTTGCATGTATAACTCTAAGAATCTACATACATGGGATGCAAGTCTTCCCTATGTTCAACAAAACTAAAACATGGCTCTCCATAGCTCCACCGACCATAGCCCCTTTCAGGTGGGGCTGGGATTCCAACCCTTGGGTCCCATTGATGTTGCACTACCTCTTGCAACAACACATAAATATTATTCCCATTTTAAGTCTGAGGCTGAAAAAGCCACCCGATTCATTGAGAGGATTCAACACATCCACCAACAGGTCCATGAGATTTTGCAGAAAGCCAATGCTAAGTATAAGAAACGCCATGATCAACACATGGTACTGCACTCAGTTCAGGTGGGAGATGAGGTCTAGTTGCATTTACCAAAAGAGAACCTTACAGGTCTCCATCAGAAGCTCCTCCCACTTCGCTATGTGCCTTACACTATCACCGAGGCTGTGGGTACCAATGCTTTTGAGCTCAACACTCCACCCTTCCTTGGCTTGCACCCAATGTTCAATGTGGACCTCCTTCGACCATATTTTCCACCATTATTGGAAACCTCATAGATTGAAAAACAAATAACACCAACAGAGCTAAACCATGATTGCATGGAATAGGAATCCACTAATCAGATAGTGGACACATAGGTCAAGGGCACTCCCCAGCAAAGGATCCAACTTTATCAGGTTATCAAGGAAGGGGAACTCCTACACCAAGGCAAGTGGCTCACCTAGGGCCAAATTCAACAGAAGTTTCCTCACCTGATGGGGGAACTCAACGCAATGGAGACCATTGCTTCCTAATGGGGGAGGACTAATCCAAGTGGATATTGGTGGCCACCCACCTATTCCAACTGACTTCGCTTGACCGTTTTTTAGTTCAAAACGTTCTTTTGTATTTATTTGTAATTGTGGGTTCTACACTTCTGGGGCTATCTGAATCCCTACACATATTCCTTGTGGAGATTGATTTCCACCCACCTAATCCAACTGGCTTATTTTGGAAGTTTTTATGTCAACACATCTTTCTGTACTTTCAGGGCCATTTTGGGGCCCTAAACAATGCTTTTTTTGGCTTGCCATAGTCAAAATGTAGATGGAGTTAGAGTTTGACAACATAATGTGTATTTCTCTAGAAGACCTTTCCAACGAGCTATCACGTGCCTAAAACGGAGGTCGTATGCAAAAATTACAACCCCGAGAAGTTGAGGTACCAACTTACCCATCGAGACCCACATAAATTTTGGCATTTCATCTCCTAGGGTTAGGTTTTTGGATGTCTAGGGTTTTGGAATTCATGAGTAATGTTAAAAGGGCATTTGGAGCATCATTGTAATCATTCTACTCAAATGGATGCACGTAGCAGCCACATCTCTTCTTAGAGATAGCTACCACCATTCGACAAGTTGTTTTTAGTTCTGCAATTTTACAATTTCAACCTATTTTATTTTATTCAATAGAAGTTATTTTTCACTGGATATCTGTTGGTTTTCTCCGTATCTCTATGTTATTATATTAAGTCTGTTATTCAATTCTTTCCGCTCATAAATCCAGATGAATGAGGCACTGTGGTTGAGGAAGTTACTCTTGGAGCCGTTCGAGCATGAGCTAGAGGCTACAGTGATTCACTGTGATAATCAGAGTTGCAACAGACTGTCTGAGAATCTGATGTTTCATGATTGTAGCAAGCACATTATCATCATGTTTCACTTCATCTGGTATTGTGTACATAGAGGAGTCGTAAGGCTTGAATACATACAGAATTATGAGAAGATAACAAATATTTTTACCAAGGCACTGAACATACAAAAGTTCATGAAGTTCATGGATGATAAGGGGTTGAGAGAAAATGCCTTCCTAGCTAAGAGGGAGTGTTGATAATGTAACAAGGAAGGTCTTCCAGACATTTCAACGTCCTAGCATGATGGGGGACAATGAAACATTATTCAAGTGATTAATTAAAATGTTGGTGTGTTATATTCTTCAATTGACTTTATTGAGCACCTTTTCTAAGGTTAAAGTGAAAAATAATTTAAGTTGTGGTCTGAGCAGATTTAAATAGTCTTACATTTTTGTGATTAGAGATAGAGTTAGTTTAGATATTCCTAAAATATATCTTGATCAGTTATGACATGATCTTTTATAAATAAATTTATAAATACTTCTCATTTTGAAGTATGAGGGGTTGATTATTGCATCCAAGAAGGCTATTGTACGATTCAAGTGTATTGATCAGTAATAAATAAGGCTCTTTCACAAGATTATTGTGTCAAATTGTTGGTGACGTGCATCTATCTATGTTTGTGTTTTACTTTCTTTGTTTATCATTCTTATGTGTTTCTAATCTGAATTATTCAAGAGAAGATTCAAGAATAGAATTTATATTAATATACTCTGCTTCTGGCTTTGAATAATTTCTATGTTTTCAACTGAAATTAAGTAAATACATTCTTAATTGCTCTTTTAATTAATGGAATTTCTTTTACTTATTCCTATTCACTTCACCCAAATTTACAAGATCGAATTAGTTTAAATACCTTTCCCTGTGAAGAAACTTTATAAAAACTGAATCAGATCCCTATTTTAAGAGACAAACTCCATAACCCAATGGTAATTTAAGCATTTAATCAACTAAACAATTCAAATCAAACAAAAAAACCATGAACTATCATAACTAGCCTAATATTTTAATCCAAACAAATCTAAATCTTAGAGAGAGATCCCTCTCTGAAGCTGGCAGGGCTAGATTCCAGCTTCCAAAGTGGTTTTGTGGTTACCTCTGTCATTTATTCTACAACCTCTAGAAATCACAAAGTGATAACACTCCGAAAGGTGTGTATGACCAACGCCCACATGAACACGGTGCCCACAATTTCCCAACACAGGGGCTTTTAAAGTTGATCCACTGTGCCGGATTTGCATTGTGCCTCACTGAGCTAAACCCTAGTTCCAGATATCCTCTAAAAAACACTTTTTTGGGTGACAAAATCACAGGAGAGGGGTCCCCCTAGCTGGAATACAGTGCCAAGAGTCCAACAAAACTGGAGTTTCGTCGATCTGAGGCATGGTTTGGGTGCTATGGCGAGTTGCAACTCTCCTACTGAAGCCATTCAGGGAGACAATGGCAATTTGGTCTGGGGGCACAAAATGACAACCAGGCGACGTAACTGAGTTTCATAAGCTCTGGAAGGTGTGTATTACCAACTCCCACATGACCATGGTGCCCATAATCACCTAACACAGGGGATTCAAAAGTTGACCCCCTATGTCGGATTTACATTGTGCCTCACTAAGCTAAACCCTAGTTCCAAAGATCCTCTAACAAGCACTTTTTGGGTGACGAAATCAGAGGAGACATGTCCCCTTAGTTGGAATACGGTGCCAGGAGTCCCACAGAATTGGCGTTTCATCGATTCGAGGCATGGTTTGGATGCTATGGTGAGTTGCAACTCGCCTCTTGAAGTCATTCAGTGACATAATGACAATTTGGTCCGAGGGCACAAAATCACAACCGAGTGACATAAATGAGTTCTGTAAGCTCCAGAAGGTGTGTATGACCAAATACCACACGACCATGGTGCCCACAATAACCCAACATAGGGGCTTTGAAAGTTGACCCCCTGTGCCAGATTTGCATTGTGCTTCATTGAGCTAAACCATAGTTCCAGAGATCCTCTAACAAACACTTTTATGGGCGACGAAATCACAGGAGAGGGGTCCCCCTAGTTGGAATCCGGTGCCAGGAGTCCAACATAACTGGTGTTTCATCGATTTGATGCATGGTTTGGGTGCTATAGCGAGTTGCAACTCGCCTCCTAGAGCCATCCAAGAACACAATGCCAATTTGGTTTGGGGACACAAAATCACAATCAAGCGACGTAACTGAGTTCTGTAAGCTCCAGAAGGTGTGTATGACCAACGCTCACATGACCACGGTTCCCAAAATTGCTCGACACAGGGGCTGGGAAAGTTTATCCCCTATGTCGGATTTGCATTGTGCCTCATTGAGCTAAACCCTAGTTCTGGATATCCTCTAACAAACACTTTTTTGGGCTAAGGAATAAGAGGAGAGGGCCCCCCATAGCTGGAATCCAATGCCAGGAGTCCAACATAATTGACGTTTCGTCGATCTGAGGCACTTTTTGGTTGCTATGGCAAGTTGAAAATCACCTACTGAAGCCATTCAGGGACACAATGTCAATT
>JASDQU010104315.1:157354-178935 GCA_032191745.1 Picea mariana | reverse complement strand
CCCAAGGCATGGTGTAATTGGAAACATGCCTCCTTTAGATGAGGAGAAGGGGGTTAAAATCATGATGAGGTAGATGATAATGATGAGGATGAATATGATTTTTCTAAGACATGAGAAACTAAACCTAACAACAGGTCTTTCCCATGATCCAAACCATGGGTTTCAAGGACATCAAAGATATGGGAAAATATGAAAAAGGCCCATCTGAGATACCAATTATTGATAAAAGACCTAAAGGCCTATGGATGAGATCCACTCTAAAATACACCATTTGCTTAAAATGGAGAGATGCATTCTATATTTACCCCACGAACAAATAAGAAGGATGAATGTGAGAATATGATAGGGGATTTGAGTTAGAGGACTCTAGTCCTTGTTATTATCAAGCCATTCCAACACCATTAGGAGCAATATGCTCATGAAGGGAAACACAGATCAATACAAATGTTTATTTTATTTGACCATGCCATTCTTCTAAGACTCTATAAGAGAAAGAGAGAAAAGGGGCCATTTTTTTTTGTATAGTTTCACTAAAGCCTTTTGACTCAAGCTACACATAAATAAACAACTCAACACAAGAAATGCAAATTTTCATATTAACATAACAATATCCAACTAAGTTATTGAAATTCAACTAATGATACCTCATTCTCCATCCAGAGAACAAAATCAAACCACTTTTTTTCCTATACCATCTCGAATTCGTATTGTGATGGATAATGGACATATTGTTTCTCCTGTCAAAACATGGAAGATGGACTAGTTAAAGTAATTAATATGCAATCATTTACTTTTTTATACAAAATTTAAAAAAAATATATATCATTTTAGATATTTTAAGGACTTACAAACTTGCATATTGAGGCTTCTAATCATGTTTGGCCACTATGATGTGTGGCACAAAATTTGGCAAGCGACCTTCAAGGCCTTGTCCTGAAACATACACTAATTCAATTTAGATCATGAACCAATAAAACATAAAAATCGTTTAATGAATTTGAAATAATCTAGTGTCGAAAATTCAAATACCTGTATGCTCTCCTCACATGAATTTCTCCTTGCATCCTCTCTATCATATGATTTCATGAGCTCTTTCCATAATTTCACACTTACATCAATTGGCCTTCTTTTGTTCCTTAGCTCGAGAGGAATTCGTTTCATCTTTTTCGTTTGGTTGCAACAAAATCTCTTGTAATTTTGAGTGATTTCTTTTTTTATTTGCTTTATTGACCAACCTCTCCCAAATTCAGTCTCCATGTCATTGATGACTGCTTTTTGAAGGTGCAAGGGTATCTTCAAGAATGGAATATGTAGATTCTCTTTGAATCGTTAAAGGCATGATTCCTTCAACCTATGCATGAACACTTTCTCGTCATCTGTCATTTTGATATTCCCAGAAACATCATATTCTACCTTGGTTTCATATGTACCAATGCAAGATGCATAACATGTACTGGTGGTGGAAGAAATTTGTGACCTAGGAGTGGCTGGTACATTGGACGTCTCTACTCCCTGTTCCACATTCTTAGAGGTTATTGAGATTGAATTTCTCCTTGATCTTTTGCACGATCCAGGAATTGATGGGGAATCAATCAATTCTATTTGATAGTTTTGGTTTGGTTGGAATATTTCAGTGCCTCTAGCAGATTGTTCTTCCACATATTTGGCAAGCATGGACAAGTCCATACCTTCTAGTTTCTTTAGTGCTTATACCCCCAATATAGAATCCATTGCCTTTGTCAGTTTCTCTGGGTCATGTCCCTATATATGTATGATAAATTTCTTATTTTAAATTTAAAACTAAAAATAATAAACCCTATATATAGAGGATATTTCTTCTTTTATAATTTTGAAATAATACGTGTCAACGAGATCAAGTGGGTATAGATCATCTATGGGTGGTGCTTTCTCACTGTTCCTTACTGTTCATCATCTTTGGGTGGATATAGATCATCAAGAGGCTTTCTTGATGTTCCTTTGCGTCGATCAACTGCCTCTGTCTTTGCGGGTGAGGATCTTCCCATGCTTGCCCCTTGCTTCTTACCGTTCCTTTGCGTCTATCAACTTCCTCTGTCTCTGTGGGTGAGGATCTTCCCATGCTTTCCCCTGCCATTTATGTGGGTGGTTCTTTTGGGTATGAGATTCGAGAATGCACAAACTATTTCTTTTGGGTGCGCATGGGATCTAAAATCGTGACTGGAGTATCATGAAGGGTGTCCACGAGATCTAAAATTGTGATTGGAGTATCATGAATGCACAAAATCTTGCTTTTGGGTGCTCGAGCTCTATTATTTTCTTTTTCGTTTTGGGTGCGTGGGTTCTATTATTTTTTTAATTTCATGCTCTATTATTTTCGTTTTCGTTTTGGGTGCATAGGCTCTATTATTTTAGTTTTCGTTTTGGGTGCATGGGCTCTATTTTTATTTTAATTTCATGTTATCCAAATTTCGTGTTATCTGAATAATGAATTTTGTTTTCCTTCGACTCTAAATTGGGCGCCATTAGCGCCGAATTCAGCACCCCAAGTTGATTTCATTTTGTCCATTGGACGGTGCTAAATCTGACGCTAATGGCACCCAATTTAGAGCTGAATAGTAAAGGAAAACAAAAATAAATAATAAACCGGACTCTTTGTGAACCATATAATCAATTGGGGTTTTGTAAACCATATAATCAATTGGGGTTAAATATCAATGTTCATCACATTCATACTTATTAATTAAGCAAATTAAGCATAGAATGACAAGCAGATGTCACAATAACCTCAATGATCATTAAAATACACAAATGTTTCATATGAAGGTCTAGTTGTAGGGAAAAACTATTAAATGTTTATCTAGAATGGGATAAATAGAATACAATATAGAGGCCCATCGTTACCCCCTAGCTAGAGGTTTTGCATGCCCATGTGCAACAAAACAGTCCCTCAAAATTTGATCCTTTCCTTGATCAATCCTCCTACTTTGATTGTTGATCCTTGTATGCTATCTACCTGAAGTCATAAGCTACAATTTGTGTAAATCCATCCCTTCTATGATATCCTACCCTTAGCTCTATGTCACCCCATCTATTTTTCTCTTATTCTTCATCCATATCCATCATAGACTACTAGGATGGAATTGATTGATGGAGGAGTAATAGATATTTGAATGTAAGTCCTATCCAATTAAGCTTCATTATCTTGAGGGTATCAATGTATATGCTGACCTTGAAGAAAGAAAATTTCAAATTAGATGGAAATTGAAGCTCCATATTCTTGAAGGTAAGTGAAATCTTCTCCCACTTGTTTTGAAAAAGCTTCACCGATTTATCTTCTGTGTTCTTCATCATGACTTCACAATGTGTAATTTCCCCCTTCGAATTCTCCTCAAGCATGTTCACTAAATCTATGTTAGAATTCAACCTTGCATGGTTTTTGAGTATTTCTTCAGTATTAGTGGTTTTATACATCACCTAAAGGGTGTTATTCAACTATTTATTCTTCTATCTTTGTGCCTCGACAATCCCTTTCTCCTCATTTTTTACCTACGAGAACAATGCTCTGATTTGGATACCCCCCACATAGGGATTAGGGGACCATTTGCAAAGGTGAGGCATCACAAAATTGTGAAGATAGAACTCATAGAGATTATTTTTATCTTCTTCATTGCATCATTGATATGCCTATGTGAACTCTTTTTGAGTGTCCAACTCATGAGGGAGGCTCCTGGAAATTTGTCCCAGTTGATGCTTGAGCCTTTTCTCTTTGAAAAAAAAGGTGTATGTTCTTGCATGATGCCTTCAAGAGAGCATGTCCTTTGTCATTTCAATGGTCTTATGGGAAATTTATTCTACCTCAGTTTTCTCCACTTTATCTTCAACCTCCCTTCTTTGTTTTTCCAATGTTTCTTTTAAATCCCCGTTCTCATTCTCTAGTTGTTTCCTATCCTCCAAATGTTACATTTTAAAGATTTATAACTTTTCCTATAAGTCCACAATATGATTCCCAACTATGGTTGGAGTTTACCATAGTTGTAATTTCTAACTTCCTTTTGTCTTCTGCCATTGTCTTCCAACTTAGGGATTTTTCCCTAGCTTCTTCTAATTGGACAATGGGGTCCTTTATGCTAGGATTATTCTTCTTAGCATGAGTTCCCCATGGGATTCTCCCAAATCCTTTGTTGGGATAGAAGGTATGTCCTCCTCAATGTCTATGGTAGGTGTGTGTTCAATAATAGACAACTTGTGTGTTACTTGGGACATATTCCTTTCCCTTGTGGCTCTACTTTGTTTCCCTCCCTATGGGTTGCCTATAGTAATTTTGAGGGGACTTCTATATGGTGTACCCATATGGACCAAACTAATAGCAACGTCCCTGTCATTCTCCTATTTTCTAGTAGACACTTATTTTTCTTCCTCCTTTATGTTTGTCTTCTTGTGTGTTCTCCTCTTTTGCTCATACATGCCTTGCCTCCAATATTTGTATTCTTCCTATATTCTATTGGGCTACCTCTTGGTTCAGATTAGCTTGTAGGGACACAAATTCTTCTTTTCTAATGGTTAATAACTTATCCCAGGTGATTTTGCAACTTTTCCCATCCAATGTATCATGTACAATTAGATTGATAATCCCATGATGGGCTAATGCATCCACCTTTCCTACCTACACTTTAGAACTCATTTCTCTTGGAGACTGTAAATAATAATAAGGAATGCTCAAGTTCTTTTTAAGTTTGTTGATAGAAAATGTCTCCGATGATGTAACAATTTGAAGTGAAATGCATAAACCATGATATTCCTTCCATCACAAGTTATGTATTTCATTATGTGCAAGACCACCTCATCTCTCAGTGAAGGAAAATTATCTCTCTTAAAACCATTCTTGTTCTCTTCCATTGTTTCATACGACCCAAGGAAGATCCTTTTTGCATATAAGGCTAGTTTCCTTTCCTCCTTTTCCCATGGAAATCCCATAGGGAGTCTTGTAACTATCACCAACATAGGTTCATTTATTTGGATTTGTAAGCCCTTAACTATGATCATGTATTCTTGTTCCTCCAAGTTTTGGAAATTATGTGCAAATTTAAGGGAAATTCCATCATCAAACCCTTGATGCCTATTGAAGTATTCCAACCAATTAGATTTTTGGAATACGTCATTCACTTTAGGATTGGCATACAATTTAAAAGGGTTTGTAGGTTCCATTCTATTAAATCTAGCTACCATCTTAGTATTTGATTAATAGTCTTTGCTAGATGTTGTCTTTTTACTCGAGGTCTACATCACTCTACTTATTCCTTTGATAATATAAGCAAGAATCTCGTGCCTATTATTATTCTATCTCTGAGATTAACTCATTCCTCTATCCTCAATTATGGTGTTGGGATTTTCCTTGGTCTTTGCTTTCTTTTTACATTTCTCCATGAAATTCTTCCTTGTTATGCTTCTTGAGATTTTTAAACAATTCAATGTTTTTCCAGTATACCAAAAATTAGATTGTTGACACTTATAATTTTTACCTTAGCTTGATGTTAACTTGGGTTCTGAAAATATTTAGACTCTTCAATATAATCAATCACTTTTCTTCAATCATCTTAGGGTGCTAGGCTTTGAGTTTTGGAAACTCAGAATTACACTGTTTACCTGCTCTTGACGTTAGATTTCGCTCTAGCAATACTTAAAATATTTGACAAACTCAAACTGTCTACAATCATCCCAAGGGTTTAGGCTTCGAGAAATTTACATGCACAAAAACCCTGTGGCTGTTGTGCATACCAATTTTTCATGCACATCAGCCACAAGTCTGTTGTGCATGCTTGGGTTTCCATTTGAAATCAACACATGGGAGTTGGACAAATCTATACTTTATTTTGTATCCCAATCCTTGTTTCTTGTTACTCTGTTCAATTTTCCTCGAAATGATGGTTGTATGAATATTCCTATATTGGATATAGGTTGTTCTTGGATTCAACATGCCTCTTTGATAACTACTTTGGAGATATGAGAGCAATTCATAAATTTTCAAAATACTATATTTTTCTTGTATGTTTGAGACGTAGTGTAATGTGCAAATTTGTTTCTTTGGAAATAACAATGATTCATTTGAATTTTAAATGAGAAGAACCATTCATAGTAGATTTCTTGTTATGGGTACTTAGTAAACTTGACCTATACTATATATAATCTATCCAGACTTTGGGCTCGCTCAAAACAGAGTAGGGTTTATTGATCTTTTGAGGTTGCCTCCTTGATATTTTTGAATTGGAATTTGAATCTCTATCATCAATCATGTATGAAGATGAAATCTAATGTTTGAAATCTGTGTGCAAATTCAATATGGGATGTTGACATGGCCTTTTCATTTATAGATTGAATTCCATACTCCATCTCCTTATATTTTTTTATATCTGTAACTTTTAGAACTTTCTTTCTGTGAACTATATAAGGAATGGATGCTTTATGAGTGAGTGAACACATTTTGAATTGATACATGTTAGAAGATATATTCATGGAGAATGAATTTTGATACTGTGTTCGAGAAGGTTAATGTATGTACATAATGTTACACTGTCATGTCCTTGTATCTAATCCTTGAGAATTTTTCTTTTCCTTTTGTGTTGTAAGTTTTATATTGTATATTCATGGAGTTTTAACTTGTTTTTTTTTGTAGTCCTTTATGGCAGTGAATGACCATGGTAGGTCATTAACTCTAAATTCATTATTGTTCTTGTCTTCCCCTACATACCACGGAATAATCTCAAATGATCAATACATAATGATGATGAGCTATTGAGCTTAAATGTGGTCTCCTTGAAGATCCCATATATCAATGTCTTCTATTGATTCAAATTGCAAGCCTAGATATTGACGGCCAATGCCATGGTAAGATGTACGACATGGTGAGTACATATTTAAATTCCAAACTTGGTTTAAGAGCCCGGTTGCAAAGAAATATTGCCATGGTGAGATTGCTTTATTGAGCTTTAGGAGAATAGGCATCAAGGAAATTTCTTCAGTCAAGGCAAGGAAAGGTATGTCAAGGAAAGGCATGTGAAGGCAAGGAATGACATGGAAAGGAAATGCATGGAAAGTCAAGTCAAGGCAGGGCATGGCATGTCAAGGCAAGACATGGCATGTCAAGGAAAGGAAAGAATCAATTGGATGGAAAAGTTGAAAATAATATAATATCAAAACAAGATAATATCAAGAACATTCTCTCAGTGCGTAGATTTTATGTGAATAATGTCATTGTTGTGTATTACATGATCTAGAGGAGGCCATGGATAAAGGACATGGACGATGTAGCCCTACTAAATCAACGAGAGGAAAGTGGGTGTCCATAGAATCAGATACAAAATCTACAGATACAATAAAGGTAAGAAGACAAATCAACCTCAACCAAAGGAGTATGGTGTTTATGAATTCACAAATGCTACAACATAGAAGAGATAAAGTTATATAAACTATGTTATATCAATATGTCAAATATATGAGTAAAGTGAGGTTTTGTGTTGGATAGCATATTGGTTGAAATGATATAATTGGTGTACTAAACATCATGGACTATGTTGTGTATTATAGGGGCCAGGGGAGACCATGACAACAGATCATGTCATATCAAATAAGGACACAATGGATGTCACATGACATCGTGTAATCAAATTTTGACTTATCTTAGGAAGAATTTTGTGATACATCCATCTTTTTTCACAATATTATTAAAATTTATAGTGTATTAGCTAATCTTGAAATAAATTATGAGGCACGTTGTTGATTATTTCAGATGGATATTGGAGCAAGTGCACAATAAAAAATACATATGTACATGGGCGTGGACCTAAAACTATTAAATCACAAAGAACACAGTGGGTGGAAGAGGATATGACAATGGATCCTCTAGACACAACAAATAATTGCACTGAAAAAGAGGTTGGTCAAGACTATTATATTGATGTATGTATGTTCATACCTTTTATATTATAATTTGTTAATCCATATTTGATTATATTTCTTTGAAATTGATACATTTATGATTTATCCAATTGTTTCCAAAAATTAAATAACAGTTGTGTTTGTTGATAGGTAGAAGATGATAATGAAATAACGACTACTAATACCAAGATCCAACTGGGCTATTAATATTTGGATGGGATGATCTAAACCATCCTTTAAACCATACCAAGGGGAAAAGAGCATATTTAAAGAGAATTCTACCACCTGAGAAATTTGAACAGCTGTTGAGATTAGCATACATTGACGACATGCCACCTAGCCTTATTTATGATGATCATGATAGTGAAAATGCAGTGCACGAAGAAGGATTGAATGGAATGCTTACATGTTTTTTTTAGGGATGGAAACAATGATGACAAGAATGATCATATGGATGACAATAACAATGATAGCTGGGGTAATTACCGCCAACGTAATTTTGATGATAACAACTTGAAATACTCAATCAAGCAAGCCACAAAGACGTCTGTGTTCAAATCTGGTGCAAGTAGAACCTCAAAACTGACATGCACATTAATATTATTAGAAATCAAGTCACTATTTGGTTGGTCAGACAAAGAATTCACCACCCTACTGAAGTGATTTGAAATCTATTTCTTACAATGCATTGTCAATTGGTGTACATAATTCATTTATGAATAGTCCTAATATATATTTACATATCAAACATGTTCATCATAAGTCAAACATTCAATTGATCTAATCTTTGGAAATCTTACAGGGCACTAAAAACCAAAATATTTTTTGAAGAGAATGTGTTGCCATAAACTTGTAGAGAGGCACGTCAGTTGTTGGTTGAGTTGGGGACTGAATATAAGAAAATCCATTCATTTATAAATGATTTCATTTTATAAAAAGATGGATATCAAGACAAGGTAGAATGCTCTGTATGCAAAGAGAAGAGATATCATACAGATGTACAAGGTCCTACAATTCCAAAGAAGGTTTTACGTCACATGCCAGTTATACCTAGACTTCAATGAATGTTTCGTTGCAAGCCACTTGCACAATTGATGGAATTGCATGCAAAGAATAGGAGTAAAGATGGATTCATGTGAATTTTGACCAACTTCAACTCATTGAAACACATAGAGGAAAAATGGCCAAGAAAATTCAAAGATGAACCCCATAGTATCATTTTTGGTCTTGCAATTGATGGAGTGTGCCCATTTTCTTTCATGAGCTCAAATTATAGTGTTTGGCCAGTTGGATTGATAATATACAATACTCCCCCATGGATGAGTGTTAGAAAGGAGCACCTTATGCTGACTCTCATTGTTCCAGGAAAACATCAAGTTAAAAACATGGATGTTTATCTTGCACCTTTTATTGATGAGATGAAACTGCCATGGAAAGGCATAAGAATGTATGACATATCATGTCCTCCATCAAATAGGTCCTTCATGTTGTATGGTGTTATATGTTGGACTATTCATGATTTCCCAAGACTTGGTGTTTGTTCTGGTAAGACAATTTTTTTTTACGTATTTACACTAATAATTTTTATTCATCCCAACTCTCATACTCAATTTTATACTATTATTTTTAGGTTATTAACCTTACTTATTGAATTTTAGGGCTTCAAACAAAGGGAATATTTGCATGTCCAAGATGTGCAAAACAATTTCAAGGGCGGTATTTTAAAGATCTACATAAATTTATTTATGCAAACAACATGGTTTTCTACCACCGGATCATAGGTTTAGAAACCGCCATAAGAATCAATTTGATGGAAAAGTTGAAAATAGAGGCCCTCCCATGATTATGGGTCCATCTAATTGGCTTAAGAAGTATGAAGATGCTGAATTGAAATCTTGACAAGATTTTTTTGATGGGGGCGATTCTATTGAAGAACCAGGACACGTTTAATTAAGATGCCAGAAGGGATGAAAATGAAATCCATATTTTATGATATCCATTACTGGAAGGATCTATTAATATGTCACCTATTAGATCCTATGCACATCTTCAAACATGTCCCAGATTCAGTATTTCGACATATATCATGCAAAGAAAAGGGCACCTTGTCTTCAAGGAGAGATATTGCTCTTTCACGTACCAAATTAGATAGAAAACATTTGTGGCCAAATAGAGAAAATGAATCATATGCATAAGCTCCATGGATTTTGAAAAAGAAAGAGGTAGACCAACTAAAAAATGGCATACGTTCAATAAGGACACCTACTGGCTATGGGTCATCATTGATTAAATCTTTTACAGTTGATGGACATATCGCAAGATTTAAAACACATGATTTTCATAATTTTATGAAGATATTATATATCATCATTTATATATTCTGATAGTCTACTGTGTGACAAAAATAACTAATGACCTTTCATAAATGTGTTTGACAACATATCATGCCATTGGAAATTAGGGGGGATTCATGTCTTACCGTTGACTTGAGGAATGCGATAAGCGAATTGTCAACATTTGCAAGGTATGTGGTATGGGATGTTCATGTGTGAGAGACATCGAGATATTGTATTTCATTTTAATTTTTTCCTAAAGGTTCATACTAATTTACTATTCTTATATTAGGTGGGTGACATCTAAGAAGATCCATGAATGTGAAGTGCCAAAATGGAAGAAGAAAATTGCAAAAATTGTATGTGTATTTGAGAAGGATCTCCCTACAAGTTTCATGGACCTACAAGTCCATTTACTTATACACCTAGTCGATGACATTGAATTGGCGGGTGCCGTATCAACAAGGTGGATGTTTTTCTTTGAGAGATATATGAAAACTCTAAAAAAATATGTCCTACAAAAGACACATCCGGAGGGTTGCATGGCTGAAGGGTATGTATTGAATGAAGCATTTTTCTTCCTATGTGAATTCCTTGGTAAGCATTTCGAACATGGGCCATGCTTCTGGGATGAAGAACGAGCATCATATATTATTGATGGAGAAAAACTACAATATAATGGTGTTCAAGTATAAATTAGTAAGTAAACTCATTTTCATTGTGGTTGTTTTTATTGCAATCATTAATTTAATCTTCAATTTATTTGTGAAATTAACAAATGGCCTTTAAAGTTTGAAATAAACTTACTGACATGTAATAGGTGTAGACAAAAGTGCTATACTCGACAAGTTCATTATGTACCACATGGAATTTATGAACAAATGGATTGATTTGTATGATAAAAAAAGAGAAGAAGTGTTAGAAGCAAGGAAACAATTTAAGAGATCAAACCCAAGGAATACCCCATTTCCAATTGATCTACAAGGGGAATGGGGGAAAGATTGCACACTAGAATGGGTTACTGAACAAATTAAAAATCAAATAGAAGATGCGGGCATTTATTCAAACATAACAAAATATGAAATCAACATGTCTAGAGGATGTGAAAAAAAGGTACAATTAGAATTTTACAAAATGTTGTTTCCTTACAGTTTTGATACTATTAACTATTTTAACATTCATCATTTTATTTGTTTTAACCAAAAATAAATGGTCTTTCACAAGTGAGGAAATATTCAACAATGTGGTTATAGGGTCGACATTATCATGCATAACATGTATATGTAAAGAGACGATCCTTCGATTGTGGCATCATGGTTGACTTCAAGCAATCTAGTCGATCAAGCTCAAAAGATAAGAATATTATTGAAGGAAATCTACAATATGTTGGGACAATACAAGAAATTATTGAGTTGGATTATCACTCTTTTAAATGTTGTATTTTTAAGTGTAGATGGTATGAATCATTTGAGAGGACACAGAGACATGATACCCATAGTGGATTGTTTTCTATAGATTCCTCAAGGTTCCTACCGAAGGAAAAGGAGGCTTATGTTCTACCAATCCATTGTAAGCATGTATTTCTTTAACTTAAACTACAATAAGTGTTAGTGATCGATAATGTATTAATACATTATTTATTGTGAATATATACATGTGTTTATGAATCAATACAATTGTTATAACATATGCCTAATATATGTATATTGTACTTGTTCATGTGCAAGTATTTTTCTATGAAGATATTCTGGAACCAAAATGGTTGTTTGTCATACATTATGATCCAAGATTAAGGCATGTATTTGATGATGCATTAGTGGATACTAAGAAAAACAATGATGGCGAACAAACTGAGAGAGATGGATTAGAGAACATCGAAGAAATTAACATCCATGATAATGTTGAAGATGGTTATGTTCAGGCACAAGAAGACAACAATCCGGAGTTAGATGATGTTATGGAAGACAACAATATGGATGGTATACTAAATGATGATCCAAATACATCTGGTAACAATATGGATGATCTACATTCAAATTTCAATGACGATGAAGATGATGCAGGTCAATATGAGGATGATGATAATATTAACTACTTGAACATTGAAAATGATACACTAGATGGCATTGTTGCATACAATGATGTTAATGACCAAGACTTCTAGATTTCAGAATTATTTGTAATCCATGTTTAAAAAATGATGATTCTTATGGCCTAGTCTTTGAAATGGTTCAGTATTATTTTTGTCAATACAAATCACCTATTGCAATATTGTTAAAGTGTTCAAGATATGGTATGAATTGTTCGCATAAAAAAATAGGATTACTTGTATGCTTCTTCCATCCATTTTATATCAACATATGTTCATAAAGACACAAAAGTTATATCAACATATGTTCATGAAGACACATAGGATTACTTCCTTATTCTATGAAAATTGATGTTGTCCTTAATGCTCTATTTATGTCCTTGGATGTAGATCACACTGTAAGGATGTTGAGTGCATCCTCATCTTAGCATCATTACCTGACACCATATATCATATATCAAGGCATGTGTCTCGTCTAACCATGTCAAATTTTGACCTAAACCCTAACCCCTAAGCCATTGACCCTTAAATCCTAGTTAATCCCTAATCCCTAAACCCTTAGGCCCTCAACCTTAGTTAATCAATAATATCTTACCACAAAACCCTAAATCCCCTAACCCCGAAGCCATTGACCCTTAAAGCCTAGTTAATCCCTAATCCCTAAAACCTTAATCCTTCAACCTTAGTTAATCACTAATCCCTTACCAAAAAATCCCTAAATCCCCTAACCCCCAAACCATCGACCTTTAAACACTTAAACAATAATATATAATCCCCTTAATACATAAACCCTTTTTCCCTAAGCACTTAAACATTAATCCCCTAGCCCATAATCCCTAAGCCATTAACCATTAAACTACCTAACCCATAAGCGTCAAATCCCTTATCTCTTAACTCTTAATCCCTGAAACCCTAATCCCTAATTCTCTTAACTCTTAATCCCTGTACTCAAAATCCCATAATCCTCAAAGCCCCTATCCACTTAACCCCCAACACCTAAACTAATTAACTATTTAGGCACATCCGACGCTAAACCCCATTCACTACTCAACGTACAACATTGATGGATGACATTGGTGATGTGTTTGAAATATGTTAATCCATGACATTTTAAGAGAGTTTTGACAAGAATTCCATAGATGTGAATGAAAAACGATGATAATGATACTACATGTTGAACATTGATGCAAACATGGACGATCTCAAAGATTATTTGGGGACCTCAATTATCCTTGAGTATTGAAACCCTCACATACCGTTAAGGCATGTTTCTATTCTAACCGTGTCAAATTTCAATGCATGCAGTAACAGTTTGAAGAAATTTCAACGTTGGCCCCATTCACTGCTCACCGTGCGACATCGGTGGATGAAATTGGTGATTGGCGTGTTAGACGAGGTTCCATGAAATTTCAAGTGAGTTCCGACAAATACCTAACTCCCTTAACCCCTGATCCATTGACCCTTAAAGCCTAGTTAAGCCCTAATCCCTAATTAACCCTTAAGCCATCAACCTTAGTTAATCAATAATCCCTTAACACAAAATCCCTAAATCCCCTAACACCTAAGACATCGACCCTTAAACACTTCTCACTAATCCCTAATCCCTTAATACATAAACCCCTATGCACTAAGCACTTAAACATTAATCCCCTATCCCATAATCCCTAATCCATTAACCATTAAACTACCTAACCTGTAAGCGCCAAATCCCTTAGCTCTTGACCCTTAATACCTTAAACCCTAATCCCTAATCCATTAACCCTTAGTCCTTGTACCCCAAATCCCTAAACCCTCAAAGCCCCTATCCACTTAACCCCCAACACCTCAACTAATTAACTATTTAGGCCAATTTGGATACATCTGACGCTACTTCTGGTGCAATTTGTGGCGCTAATTGGGGTGCTAAATCAAGCGCTAAACGAGGCTTAATTGTTGGCGCTAAATGGGGTGCTATTTCTAGCATTAACTGGGGAGAAATTTCCGGTGCTATTAGTGCCTAAATTTTGTGTTCGGTGCAAAAAAATGACATGAATAGTTCCATCCCGATAAATAGCGCCAACTTGTTCAAAATATTGAAGAAAAATACACTAAATCCATCTTTGGAAGCAAAAAAGAGAGCAAATCACAGGGATTTGTTGTAGTGTCGTCATATACTATATTTAAAGACAAAACATGAGAAACAACTTCAATAATGTTTATAATAAACAAAAAACTTAGGATGATATCAATAAAGTTATAATAAAGTCAAGAACTTACATTATCTAA
Source organism: Picea mariana (assembly GCA_032191745.1). Lineage (NCBI taxonomy): Eukaryota > Viridiplantae > Streptophyta > Pinopsida > Pinales > Pinaceae > Picea > Picea mariana. The sequence continues at coordinate 164,337 of JASDQU010104315.1, read as the reverse complement.
GATAAGGAAAAAAAAAATAAAACATCTAAGATAAGGAAACCAAAAATAAAACATTGGGAAAAGTGAAGTCTACAATAAGACTTCAAAGTTATCGTCCAATCCAATGATATTACAAAGAATAAGGGTTTTTTATTATATAAAAAATAAATTTTTGATTTTTCTATCTCAGACATGAAAAAATTTAAAGTCAAAACTCAAACTAATACAAAGTCAAATACAAATCTGATGTCCTTCTGCAGGGACTAATAAAGGGAACATCCTCCCTATTATAACTCACATTATCCTGCTAAATGGGAAAAGGGATTATTCTTCCAATGATGAACCACATTGAGCATGTAAAGTATACACCATATAATGCAATTAATCCCCAAGCCACTAATACAATATAACAAGCACATTTCCATGTGTACAATCTAGAGGTGACCATCAACCTACAATTCCATAAACCAAGTGCATCACTTCTACAATGCCATAAACCAAGTGCATCACTTACCACATGTGATTAACTCTAGCCATAAAACATTTTGAGGAATGAATAGTAACTGTTAGCACTCTGTAATTTGCCCAAGGCTGTGGAGGCAGTCACAGAGGTAACATCAAAACCACTTCGAGTTAAGGATCTAGCTCTCCAAGACTCAGAGAGGGATCTCTCTGTATAATTTAACTTTGTTGGGATGAGATATTAGGCTAGTTATGATAGATTTTGGTTTGGTTTAAATGTTTGGTTGGAACAACACATGAAAGCCATTGGGCAACGGAGTCAAAGAGGTCGAGGTGATCAATTTGCAGAAGTATCAAGATAAAGTCAAATAGGGCAAGGTAGACATACTACTAGATCCAGTAAATTTGAATGAAGTGAAATAGGAGAAAAGAGAAAGGATCAATTTAGCAATAGAGCAATGAAGAATTATGCCACTAAATATTAAAAGAAAACATTTATATTATCCATAGTAAGAATCATAGTGTATCTTTCAAAAAATTTTGTTCTTTAAACTTCTGTAAGATAATTAGGAAAGGAAAACATATGGAAACAGAGAAAACAAATTACAAAAGAAGCACTTCACCACATAGTTATGGCACATGAATCCTGAGACAACTGATCTTGTATTTCTGTAGTTTTGAAAGAAAGGAGGCTTTGTGAGCTCATTACAATAATGGGAAATTATTCCTTCAACATGTTCCAACCCTTAACACATTTAAATTACCAAAAATTATAGAAAGTAATCTCCCCCAGGCTTAGGAGGTCGAAATCAACAACCTGGCCAAAGATAGAAACAAATCCCTGAAAATTTTGAACTGTCTGCCATGAAAGGTGGGCCGAATTGCTGAAAATAGGGGTCAACTCAGACATCCGTATCTTCAAAAATATGATAGATGTGTGAAAAACGAAAGCGATTATTGTATATGAGTTCTTATTGAGAAATAATGTCTTTCGGTTTTTCCAAATTCATCTCCATATTGCCAAAACATCTCCCACAAAATCATGACCAAAACAGGAAAAAATGGAAGCCTGAAAAATAGGGCTCAGAGATGGCTTCGATTCTCCCAACTTCTAACACCTGTGTAAATTCTAGGAGAGGTTATTGTTCTTCAGCTCGTGCTAAACAAAAAACTCTCTCTTATTTTCAAAATACACTCTCGTTTGCCTTCTGTCTACTATTCTAAAACTAGGGAAAATACAACAAAATCCCAAGAAATAAGGGCTATACTTTGACTTTCTTCAAAAACCAAATATAATTCGATTTGAACTTGACAACAACATATTGAGGATGAGTCATAATTGAAAAAAACATTCTGGAAGCCTTTGAGATTATTGAGGAACCCGTTTACCTTGATATGAGGAGTTTTCTGTGCTTTCTGTTCATAACAAAACTTTCGGCAACTAACGAGGTCAAACATAGCGTATTTAGCTGTCGATTTTGTAGGAATGGTTTTCGGCAGCTAATTATGGATTTTGAAACCGTTATTAGCTGGCGAAACCTGTAACTGCTCCTGAAATTAGTAAAAAATGGTTGAGTTTGATATTTAACCCTACTTCATTAATCATAATCACCTCATCTCATATCAAGGGCAGCTTCAACTAGAGTGTCAAGCCTGAGGTGAGCTGTGGGTTTTATATTTTTGTGAGAAAGATTAAATTTCAACACTTTATTGATGTCTTGTAGTTTTTTATTTTTCTTGAGGAGTTTCTGATTCTTGTGCTTTACAAATTCATACTTGATGGCTAACTGATCTAATGCAAAACCAATTTTGATAGATGTCTATCTAAGAGTCTCATTTTCCTTCTTCAGTTGCCTCTGTGACACCCTGATGGTAACCCCAGAGATTCTTGCAAAACCTGTAGCATCCAACCTCCTGAATAGTTCACAAGCCTCAGGATGTGCCTCAAGGTATGAGGTATCCTGTAATTCCTTCCCGACAAGGGCACCTCCTGTTGAGCTCTTCATCACCAAAAATGTTATAAATTCTTTAAGACTGGATTGATGACAGAAGATCTAGGGTATGTAATGAGCAAGAAGGTGGGTTCAAATGGAGGAGGGATAAAACAATGAGTTTCAGGATAGAGCCAAAAGATGAAACTTTGGTCGATTGTGGGTAGATTTAACAAGATCTCAAACAAACAATCAACTGGTTCAATGAATGAGAAGGATCAAGACCATTTTAGGATTGATTTGGTAGGACGAGAACGATCTAGGGTTATGATCACTAGATATATCATGGGATAAGCGATTCACAAACCTTTACAAAATTAGACTAATGATCATTGAAAACGATTTTGGTAGCATGTCCATAAATTATGACTGATGTACCACCACCGCAATGAGATTGATGAGACCCTTTAAACGCTTGAGACATTCAACACTTTTGGTAGCTAATGATAGGTATGAATGAGCCATTTAGCTTCCAAAAGTTTTAACTTTTGGTAGCTAACAGCTATAAAATTTTGACCTTTTAGCTACTGAAAATCAAACTTTCTGCCACAATTAAAATATAACCAAATTCATGAAATCCACTGATTGGGCCACTTTAAACCTTCAACAAACTCACATGGATGCATCATAATTCAAACTTACCATGTGACAACATTGGATATTCCTGGATATCTTTTTGAAGCATTGGATATACCACTGGATCATTACCCCTGAGCACCTTATCATGAAAGCATCTTCAACCTGATCATAAAAATATCCAAAATAGATATATGGAGAACAAATGACTATATTATAGGACCCTAACATAGGTTCCAATTGGGGATGGCAACTCCTGAGGAGGTGTCAATAATCTCATATCTCTGGATTCGTAAATCAATGCCTTATCCATTGGGATGATCCCACAACTTGTATCTTGATCTGTCCTAAAAACTATGTGACTGAAAATTAACTGGTCATCTACTCCAATATTTGACTGAGTTTTTGAAATGAAAATGAAATAAAATAGACCACATGCTTGCCCAACAAGCTTATTTTCACACTGGATGGAAATAAGTTCTCATCATGTTGAACTTATTGGCACACTCCTACCTACTCTAATCTATTGATACTTTTGTTGTTCTAAATGATACAATAATGCCAGTGCAACCAATCAAGCAACTGCTTATATACATTGACTTCTTGATTGTTTATTAAAAAAATTAGAGAAACAACTTGACCTTTCGTCTAGAAAACCCAAGTTGTGCAATGTAATGGTGACTGTAGATGGATGTGTACATTGGAACTGGAAATATTATTCATATAATCAGCTACAGGATCCATAAATTCATAATTTATTGATATACCTTTTAGGCTCTCAATGACAATCTGATCCTGGATGAATTTTTCAATTTCCTCATCAAGCCTGAACTTTGATTCCAGCTCTACAATATTAGAATCATAACCATCCTCTATCTGCAAGTTAAATGGTATAGCCATTTCTTCTCTTTTTGGAGGAGGAAGAATTTCCAAGAACTGTTTAGGATCTTGGAAATCATATGATTCAATTTGAACATCCAATAGTTCAAATTCATTTTCTACTCTTTTAGCAACTAAACCAAGAAAACAAATTTTACCTTCGGGTGTGAGTCGGTTGGATTCCAAACAAATAAATACCGATGTTGAGAAATTCTCATCAATCTGAATTATGCTAACTCATCCCTCAAAGTGTGTAACATTTCACTGGATAAATGGTTTGCCACATACCCTATCACCTTGGATCACCATCAATGCTCTGAAATCTGGATTCTTTGGTAGTGAAGTCGCTCTAAACTTCGAAGCTCGGGATCTTGAACAAGGGATTCGCAAGGTGAATGGTACAACCTTCCCGTGTTTGGATTCTTTTCACCATCAAAAGTCAAATATAAACTTGATATACTTTTCTGGAGAACCTGAAATCTCGTCCCTAGTGGAGTCACCACTATGTTAACACTCTGTAATTTTCCCAAGGCTGTGGAGGTAGTCACATAGGTAACATCAAAACCACTTCGAGTCAAGGATCTATTCCTCCAAGACCTAGAGAGGGATCTCTCTGTATAATTTAACTTTGTTGGGATGAGGTATTAGGCTAGTTATGATAGATTTGGGTTTGGTTTAAATATTTGGTTGCAACAACACAAGAAAGACATTGGGAAATGGAGTCAAAGAGGCCGAGGTGATCAATTTGCAGAAGTATCAAGCTAAAGTGAAACAGGGTAAGGTAGGCATACTATTGGATCCGGTAAATTTGAATCAAGTGAAATAGGAGAAAAGAGAAAGGATCAATTTAGCAACAGGGTAGTGAATAATTCTGCCACTAAATATCAAAAGAAAACATTTATATTATCCATAGTAAGAATCAGAGTGTATCTTTCAACAAATTTTGTTCTTTAAACTTCTGTAGGAAAAAGAAACATATGGAATCAGAGAAAACAAATTATAGAAGAATAACTTCACCACATATCTATGGCACATGAATCCTGAGACAACTGATCTTGTATTTTTGCAGTTTTGAAAGAAAGGAGGCTCTGTGAGCTCATTATAATAATGGGAAATTATTCCTTCAACATGTTCCAACCCTTAACACATTTAAATTACAACAATTTAAAGAAAAGACTCTCCCCCAAGCTTAGGAGTTCGAAATCGATAACTTGGCCAAAGATAGAAACAAATCCCTGAAAATTTTGAACTGTCTGCCATGAAAGGTGGGCCGAATTGCTGAAAATAAGGGTCCACTCAGACATCCATATCTTCCAAAATATGATATCCGTGCCAAAACTGAAAGAGGTTATTGTATATGAGTCCATCTTAAGCAAAAACCTCTTTCAATTTTTTCAAATTCATCTCCATATTTCCAAAATATCTCCCGCAAAATCATGACCAAAACAAGAAAAAATGGAAGCCTGGAAAATAGGGCTCAAAGATGGCTTCTATTCTCCTCACTGCTGACACCTGTGTAAATTCTGGGAGAGTTTATTTTTCTCCAGCTCGTGCTACACAAAAAACTCTCTTGTATTTTCAAAATCTACTCACGGTTTCCTCCTGTCTACTATTCTAAAACTATGGAAAATACAACAAAATCCCAAGAAATAAGGGCTATATTTTGACTTTCTTCAAAAACCAAATATAATTCGATCTGAACATGACAAAAACATATTGAGAATGAGTCATAACCAAAAAAAACGTTCTGGCATCCTTGGAGATTATTGAGGAACCTGTTTTCCTTGATCTGAGGAGATTTCTTTGCTTTATGTTCACAACAGAACTTTCGACAGCTAACGAGGTCAATCAGAGCTTATTTAGCTGTTGATTTTTGGAAATGATTTTCGACAACTAATTATGGATTTTGAAACGGTTCTTAGCTGGTGAAACCTGTAATTGCTCCCGAACTTAGTAAAAAATGGTTGAGTTTGATCTTTAACCATGCTTCATCAATCATAATCACCTCATCTCATATTAAGGGCAGCTTCAGCTAGAGTGTCAAGCCTGAAGTGAACTGTGGGTTTTAGATTTTTGTGAGAAATCTTAAATTTCAACACTTTATTGATGTCTTGTAGTCTGTTATTTTTCTTGAAGAGTTTCTGATTCTCGTACTTTACAGATTCATACTTGATGGCTAACTGATCCAATGCAGAACCGATTTTTATAGATCACTGTCTAAGAGTCTCATTTTCCTTTTTCAGACGCCTCCGTGACTCCCTGATGGTAGCTCTGGAGCTTCTGGCAGAACCTTTAGCATCCAACCTCCTTGAATAGTTCACAAGCCTCAGGGTGTGCCTCAAGGTATGAGGTATCCTACAATTCCTTCCTGAGAAGGGCACCTCCTGTTGATCTCTTCATCACCAAAAAGGTTAGAAATTCTTTAAGACTGGATTGATGACAAAGGATCTAGGGTATGTAGTGAGCAAGAAGGTGGGTTCAAATGGAGGAGGGATAAAACAATGAGTTTTAGGATAGAGCCAAAAGATGAAGCGTTGGTCGACTGTAGGCAGATTTAACATGATCTCAAACATGCAATCAACTGGTTCAATGGATGAGAAGGATCGAGACCATTTTAGGGTCGATTTGATAGGATGAGCATGATCTAGGGTTATGATCACTAGATAGATCATGGGATAAACGATTCACAAAACTTTACGAAATCAAACTAATGATCAATAAAACGATTTTGGCAGCATGCCAACAAATGATAACTGATGTATCACTGCCGCTATGAGATTGATGAGACCCTTTAAACGCTTGAGACATTCGACACTTTTGGCAGCTAATAATAGGTATGAATGAGCCATTTAGCTTCTTTAAAGTTTTAACTTTCGATAGCTAACGACTATAAGATTTCAACCTTTTAGCTTCCGAAAATCAAACTTTCTGCCACAATTGAAATATAACCAAATTCATGAAATCCACTGATTGGGCCACTTTAAACCTTCAACAAACTCATGTGGATGCATCATAATTCAAACTTACCATGTGACAACATTGTATATACCTGGATATCTTTTTGAAGCATTGGATATACCACTGGATCATTACCCC
>JASDQU010104315.1:123462-138798 GCA_032191745.1 Picea mariana | reverse complement strand
GATTGGATGCATACATAAATTACTAAAGGATGACAGTTTGATTATTAGTACATGTACGAGAATTGTATGTACTAGCTACACATGCATTTCTTGTACATATACACTAGTATGTATGAGTTTTCTTGACTTACTTACTAATAATGTCGGTTACTTGTTATGAATGTGTGAACCATGTATCTTGTCCTTTGCACCATAAGATACCTTAACTTTGGGACGAAGTTTCCTGAAGGGTGGGTGTATGTAACGACCCTGCTTAAATAGGTGCATATGATAATTAATTATAATTAAATTAATAATATAATTTTCCTAAAAGAATAACTAAACCTTAATTATTTCTTAAAATAACATTTACTAATTAATTATTATTAATTAGTTATTCATGTTTTTTTATGATTAATTGAAGTATTAATTAATTAATTAATTAATAAGGTAATAAATAAAAAAAGAAGGATAACAAATTATATTATTAAATTAATTTACATACCCGATACGGGATAACATATTAACTAAAGGGGATAAGATATTAAATAAAGGGGATAAGGGGCATTAACGGGAAGGGATAAGGAGGTAATAAATGAGTTAGGTAGGGAGTAAATGAGGCGAGGGAAGTCGGTGAAGGAGGGATAAGGAAGGGAAGGAGTTGGAGGGGAGGTTATTCTACGGGAGTTGGGGGATGGATTTTGGGAGCTCTGAGTATTGCAGAGAGAAGTGAAAATTTGGGAGTGAGATTGTATCAGTGCACCGGGGTTGCTGGGGGTTTTGGGCACGGAGGGACAGGATATCCGTTGATATCCTGGAGCTAGGGAGATACCTAGTTGGCAGGGAGGAACGATTTTGGGGCAGTGTTTCACGGTGCAGCAGCGGTCGAGAAGTCATTTGGACAACGGACGACTATTAGCATCAGGTTCAGGTATTTCAAATGATGCATTGTTTTAATCTATGTTAAAATTTTATTATTATTGAAAATTTGTAGGCGAATGTGCTAACTTATAGAAATTTCTTGAATTTTATGATTATGTTGTAAAATTAAAATGGTTGTTTATTTGATACGGCTTTTACAGAGGACATGGATAGAGGATGTGGACGATGTAGCCCTAGTAAATCAACGAGAGGAAAGTGGGTGGCCATATAATCAGATACAAAATCTGCAGATACACTAAAGGTAAGAAGAAAAATTAACCTCAACCTAAGGAGTATGGTGTTTATGAATTCACAAATGCTACAACATAGAAGAGATAAAGTTATATAAACTATGTTATATCAATATGTCAAATACATGAGTAAAGTGAGGTTTTGTGTTGGATAACATATTGGTTGAAATGATATAATTGGTGTACTAAACATCATGGACTATGTTGTGTATTATAGGGGCTAGGGGAGACCATGACAACAGATCATGTCATATCAAATAAGGACACAATGGATGTCACAGGACATCGTGTAATCAAATTTTGACTTATCTTAGGAAGAATTTTGTGATACATCCTTCCTTTTTCACAATATTATTAAAATTTATAGTGTATTATCTAATCATGAAATAAATTATGAGGCACGCTGTTGATTATTTCATATGGATATTGGAGCAAGTGCACAACCTAAGTGTTCAAATAGAAAAACAAAAAATACATATGTATGTGGGCGTGGACCTAAAACTATTAAATCACAAAGAACACAGTGGGTGGAAGAGGATATAACAATGGATCCTCTAGACACAACAAATAATTGCACTTAAAAAGAGATTGGTCAAGACTATTATATTGACGTATATATGTTCATACCTTTTATATTATAATTTGTTAATCCATATTTGATTATATTTCTTTGAAATTGATACATTTATGATTTATCCAATTGTTTCCAAAAATTAAATAACAGTTGTGTTTGTTGATAGGTAGAAGATGATGATGAAATAACGACTACTAATACCAAGATCCAACTGAGCTATTAAGATTTGGACGAGATGATCTGAACCATCCTTTAAACCATACCAAGGCGAAAAGAGCATATTTAAAGAGAATTCTACCACCTGAGAAATTTGAACAGCTGTTGAGATTAGCATACATTGATGACATGCCACCTAGCCTTATTGATGATGATCATGATAGTGAAAATGCAGTGCATGAAGAAGGATTGAATGAAATTCTTACATGTTTCTTTGGGTATGGAAACAATGATGACAACAATGATCATATGGATGACAGTAACAATGACAGCTGGGGTAATTACCGCCAACATAATTTTGATGATAACAACTTGAAAGACTCAATCAAGCAAGCCACAAAGACGTTCGTGTTCAAATCTGGTGCAAGTAGAACCTCAAAACTGGCATGCACATTAATATTATTAGAAATCAAGTCACTATTTGGTTGGTCAGACAAAGGATTCACCACCCTACTGAAGTGAGTTGATTACAATGAATTGTCAATTGGTGTACGTAATTCATTTATGAATAGTCTTAATATATATTTACATATCAAACATGTTCATCATAAGTCAAGCATTCAATTGATCTAATCTTTGGAAATCTTACAGGGCACTAAAAACCAAAATATTTTCTGAAGAGAATGTGTTGCCATAAACTTGCAGAGAGGTGCGTTAGTTGTTGGTTGAGTTGGGGATTGAATATAAGAAAATCCATTCATTTATAAATGATTTCATTTTATACAAAGATGAATATCAAGACAAGGTATAATGCCATGTATGCAAAGAGAAGAGATATCATACAGATGTACAAGGTCCTACAATTCCAAAGAAGGTTTTACGTCACATGCCAGTTATACCTAGACTTCAATGAATGTTTCATTGCAAGTCACCTGCACGATTGATGGAATATCATGCAAAGAATAGGAGAAAATATGGATTCATGCGAATTATGACCGACTCCAACTCATTGAAACACATAGAGGAAAAATGGCCAAGAAAATTCAAAGATGAACCCCATAGTATCATTTTTGGTCTTGCAATTGATGGAGTGTGCCCATTTTCTTTCATGAGCTCAAATTATAGTGTTTGGCCAGTCGGATTGATAATATACAATACTCCCCCATGGATGAGTGTTAGAAAGGAGCACCTTATGCTGACTCTCATTGTTCCAGGAAAACATCAAGTTAAAAACATGGATGTTTATCTTGCACCTTTTATTGATGAGATGAAACTGCTATGGATAGACATAAGAATGTATGACATATCACATCCTCCATCAAATAGGTCCTTCATGTTGTATGGTGTTATATGTTGGACTTTTCATGATTTCCCAAGACTTGGTGTTTGTTCCAATAAGACAATTTTTTTATGTATTTACACTAACAATTTTTATTCATCCCAGCTCTCATACTCAATTTTATACTATTATTTTTATGTTATTAACCTTACTTATTGAATTTCAGGGCTTCAAACAAAGGGCATATTTGCATGTCCAAGATGTGCAAAACAATTTCAAGGGCAGTATTTTAAAGATCTACATAAATTTATTTATGCAACAACAGGGTTTTTCTACCACCGGATCACAGGTTTAGAAATCGCCATAAGAATCAATTTGACGGAAAATTTGAAAATAGAGGCCCTCCCATGATTATGGGTCCATCTAATTGGCTTAATAAGTATGAAGATGCTGAATTGAAAGCTTGACAAGATTTTTTTGATGGGGGTGATTCTATTGAAGAACCAGAACGAGTTGTAATTAAGATGCCAGAAGGGATGAAAAGGAAATCCATATTTTATGATCTCCCTTACTGGAAGGATCTATTAATATGTCACCTATTAGATCCTATGCACATCTTCAAAAATGTCCCAGATTCAATATTTCGACATATATCATGCAAAGAGAAGGACACCTTGTCTTCGAGGAGAGATATTGCTCTTTCACATGCCAAATTAGATAGAAAACATTTGTGGCCAAATAGAGAAAATAAATCATATGCATAAGCTCCATGGATTTTGAAAAAGAAAGAGGTAGACCAACTAAAAAATGGCCTACATTCAATAAGGACACCTACTGGCTATGGGTCATCATTGATTAAATCTTTTACAGTTGATGGACATATCACAGGATTTAAAACACATGATTTTTATAATTTTATGAAGGTATTATATATCATCATTTATATATTCTGATAGTCTATTGTGCGACAAAAATAACTAATGACCTTTCATAAATGTGTTTGACAACATATCATGCCATTGGAAATTAGGGGGGATTCATGTCTTACCGTTGACTTGAGGAATCCCATAAGTGAATTGTCAACATTTGCAAGGTATGTGATATGGGATGTTCATGTGTGAGAGACATCAAGATATTGTATTTCATTTTAATTTTTTCCTAAAGGTTCATACTAATTTACTATTCTTATATTAGGTGGGTGACATCTAAGGAGATCCATGAATGTGAAGTGCCAAAATGGAAGAAGAAAATTGCAGAAATTGTATATGTATTTGAGAAGGATCTCCCTACAAGTTTCATGGACCTACAAGTCCATTTACTTATACACCTAGTTGATGACATTGAATTGGCGGGTGTCGTATCAACAAGGTGGATGTTTTTCTTTGAGAGATATATGAAAACTCTAAAAAAATATGTCCTACAAAAGGCACATCCGGAGGGTTGCATGGCTGAAGGGTATGTATTGAATGAAACATTTTTCTTCCTATGCAAATTCCTTGGTAAGTATTTCGAATATGGGCCACGCTTCCGGGATGAAGAACGAGCATCATATATTATTGATGGAGAAAAACCACAATATAATGGTGTTCAAGTAGAAATTAGTAAGTAAACTCATTTTCATTATGGTTGTTTTTATTGCAATCATTAATTTAATCTGTAATTTATTTGTCAAATTAACAAAATGGCCTTTGAAGTTTGAAATAAACTTGCTGACATGTAATAGGTGTAGACAAAAGTGCTATACTCGACAAGTTCATTATGTACCACATGGAATTTATGAACACATGGATTGATTTGTATAATAAAAAAAGAGAAGAAGTGTTAGAAGCAAGGAAACAATTTAAGAGATCAAACCCAAGGAATACCCCATTTCCTATTGATCTACAAGGGGAATGGGGGAAAGATTACACACTAGAATGGGTTACTAAACAAATTAAAAATCAAATAAAATATGCGGGCATAGATTCAAACATAACAAAATATGAAATCAACATGTCTAGAGGATGTGAAAAAAAGGTACAATTGGAATTTTACAAAATGCTGTTTCCTTACAGTTTTGATACTATTAACTATTTTAATATTCATCATTTTATTTGTTTTAACCGAAATAAATGGTCTTTCACAGGTGATGAAATATTCAACAATGTAGTTATAGGGTCGACATTATCATGCATAACATGTATATGTAAAGAGACGATCCTTCGATTGTGGCATCATGGTTGACTTCAAGCAATCTAGTCAATCAAGCTCAAAAGATAAGAATATTATTGAAGGAAATCTACAATATGTTGGGACAATACAAGAAATTGTTGAGTTGGATTATCACTCTTTTAAATGTTGTATTTTTAAGTGTAGATGGTATGAATCATTTGAGAGGACACAAAGACATGATACCCATAGTGGATTGTTTTTTATAGATTCCTCAAGGTTCCTACCGGAGGATAAGAAGACTTATGTTCTACCAATCCATTGTAAGCATGCATTTCTTTAACTCAAACTGCAATAAGCGGTAGTGATCGATAATGTATTAATACATTGTTTATTGTGAATATATACATGTGTTTATGAATCAATACAATTGTTATAACATATGCCTAATATATGTATATTGTACTTGCTCATGTGCAAGTATTTTTCTATGAAGATATTCTGGAACCAAAATGGTTGTTTGTCATACATTATGATCCAAGATCAAGGCATGTATTTGACGATGCATTAGTGGATACTGAGAAAAACATTGATGGCGAACAAAATGAGAGAGATAGATTAGAGAACATCGAAGAAATTAACATCCATGATAATGTTGAAGATGGTTATGTTCAGGCACAAGAAGACAACAATCCAGAGTTAGATGATGTTATGGAAGACAACAATATGGATGGTATACTAAATGATGATCCAAATACATCTGGTAACAATATGGATGATATACATTCAAATTTCAATGATCATGAAGATGATGCATGTCAATATGAGGATGATGATAATATTAACTACTTGAAAGATCATATGAACATTGAAAATGATACACTAGATGGCATTCTTGCATACAATGATGTTAATGACCAAGACTTCTAGATTTTAGAATTATTTGTAATCCATGTTTAAAAAATGATGATTCTTATGGCCTAGTCTTTGAAATGGTTCAGTATTATTTTTGTCAATACAAATCACCTATTGCAATATCATTAAAGTGTTCAAGATATGGTATGAATTGTTGGCAGAAAAAAATAGGATTACTTGTATGCTTCTTCCATCCATTTTATATCAACATATGTTCATGAAGACAAAAAAGTTATATCAATATATGTTCATGAAGACACATATGATTACTTCCTTCTTCTATGACAATTGATGCTGTCCTTAATGCTCTATTTATGTCCTTGGATGTAGATCACAATGTAAGGATGTTGAGTGCATCCTCATCTCAGCATCATTACCTGACACCATATATCATATATCACATATCATCAAGGCATGTGTCTCGTCTAACCATGTCAAATTTTGACCTAAACCCTAACCCCTAAGCCATTGACCCTTAAATCCTAGTTAAGCCCTAATCCCTAAACCATTAGGCCCTCAAACTTAGTTAATCAATAATAGCTTACCACAAAGCCCTAAATCCCCTAACTTCTAAGCCATTGACCCTTAAAGCCTAGTTAATCCCTAATCCCTAAACCCTTAATCCTTCAACCTTAGTTAATCACTAATCCCTTACCAAAAAATCCCTAAATCCCTTAACCCCCAAACCATCGACCCTTAAACACTAATCCATAATCCTCTTAATACATAAACCCCTTTTCCCTAAGCACTTAAACATTAATCCCCTAGCCCATAATCCCTAAGCCATTAACCATTAAACTACCTAACCCATAAGCGTCAAATCCCTTATCTCTTGACTCTTAATCCCTTAAACCCTAATCCATAATTATCTTAGCTCTTAATCCCTGTACCCAAAATCCCCAAATCCCTTAATCCTCAAAGCCCCTATCCACTTAACCCCCAACACCTAAACTAATTAACTATTTAGGCACATCCGATGCTAAACCCTATTCACTACTCAACGTATGACATTGATGGATGACATTGGTGATGTGTTTGAAATACGTTAATCCATGACATTTTAAGAGAGTTTTGACAAGAATTCCATAGATGTGAATGAAAAACGATGATAATGATACTGCATGCTGAATGTTGATGCAAACATGGATGATCTCAAAGATTATTTGGGGACATCAAGTATCCTTGAGTATTGAAACCCTCACATACCATTAAGGCATGTTTCTATTCTAATTGTGTCAAATTTCAACGCATGCAATAACAACTTGAATAAATTTCAACGTTGGCCCCATTCACTGCTCACCCTGCGACATCAGTGGATGAAATTGGTGATTTCCATGTTGGACGAGGTTCCATGAAATTTCAAGAGAGTTCCAACTAATACCTAACTCCCCTAGCCCCTGATCCATTGACCCTTAAATCCTAGTTAAGCCCTAATCCCTAATTAACCCTTAATCCATCAACCTTAGTTAATCAATAATCCCTTAACACAAAATCCCTAAATCCCCTAACACCTAAGACATCGACCCTTAAACACTTCTCACTAATCCCTAATCCTTTAATAAATAAACCCCTATGCACTAAGCACTTAAACATTAATCCCCTAGACCATAATCCCTAATCCATTAACCATTAAACTACCTAACCTATAAGCGCCAAATCCCTTAGCTCTTGACCCTTAATAAATTAAACCCTAACCCCTAATCCATTAACCCTTAATCCTTGTACCCCAAATCCCTAAACCCTCAAAGCTCCTATCCACTTAACCCCCAACACCTCAACTAATTAACTATTTAGGCTAATTTGGATACATTCGACGTTACTTCTGGTGCAATTTGTGGCACTAATTGGGGTGCTAAATCAAGTGCTAAATAGGGATTAATTGCTGGCGCTAAACATGGTGCTATTTCTAGTGCTAACTGGGGCTCAATTTTCGACGCTAACTGGGGAGAAATTTTCGATGCTATTTTTGCCCAAATTTTGTGTTCGGCGCAAAAAACGACATGAATAGTTCCATCCCGATAAATAGCGCCAACTTGTTCAAAACATTGAAGAAAAATACACTAAAACCATCTTTGGAAGCAAAAAAGGGAGCAAATCACAGGGATTTGTTGTAGTGTCGTCATATACTATATTTAAAGACAAAACATGAGAAACAACTTTAATAATGTTTATAATAAACAAAAAACTTAGGATGGTATCAATAAAGTTATAATAAAGTCAAGAACTTACATTATCTAAGATAAGGAAACAAAAAATAAAACATCTAAGATAAGGAAACCAAAAATAAAACATTGGGAAAAGTGAAGTCTGCAATAAGACTTCAAAGTTATCGTCCAATCCAATGATATTACAAAGAATAAGGGTTTTTTATTATATAATTTTTTTTTTTTTGATTTTTCTATCTCAGACATGAAAAAATATAAAGTCAAAACTCAAACTAATACAAAGTCAAATACAAATCTAATGGCCTTCTACAGGGACTAGTAAAGGGAACATCCTCCCTATTATAACTCACATTATCCTGCTAAATGGGAAAAGGGATTATTCTTCCAATGATGAACAACATTGAGCATGTAAAGTATACACCATATAATGCAATTAATCCCCAAGCCACTAATACAATATAACAAGCACATTTCCATGTGTACAATCTAGAGGTGACCATCAACCTACAATGCCATAAACCAAGTGCATCACTTCTACAATGCCATAAACCAAGTGCATCACTTACCATATGTGATTAACTCTAGCCATAAAAAAATTTGAGGAATGAATAGTAACTGTTAGCACTTTGTAATTTGCCCAAGGCTGTGGAGGCAGTCATAGAGGTAACATCAAAACCACTTCGAGTTAAGGATCTATCCCTCCAAGACTCATAGAGGGATCTCTCTGTATAATTTAACTTTGTTGGGATGAGATATTAGGCTAGTTATGATAAATTTTGGTTTGGTTTAAATGTTTGGTTGGAACAACACGGGAAAGCCATTGGGCAATGGAGTCAAAGAGGTCGAGGTGATCAATTTGCAGAAGTATCAAGCTAAATTCAAACAGGGCAAGGTAGACATACTACTAGATCCAGTAAATTTGAATGAAGTGAAATATGAGAAAAGAGAAAGGATCAATTTAGCAATAGAGCAATGAAGAATTCTGCCACTAAATATTAGAAGAAAACATTTATATTATCCATAGTAAGAATCAGAGTGTATCTTTCAACAAATTCTGTTCTTTAAACTTCTGTAAGATAATTAGGAAAGAAAAACATATGGAAATAGAGAAAACAAATTACAAAAGAATCACTTCACCACATAGCTATGACACATGAATCCTGAGACAACTGATCTTGTATTTCTGCAGTTTTGAAAGAAAGGAGGCTTTGTGAGCTCATTACAATAATGGGAAATTATATCTTCAACATGTTCCAACCCTTAACACATTTAAATTACAAAAAATTATAGAAAGTACTCTCCCCTAGGCTTAGGAGGTCGAAATCAACAACCTGGCCAAAGATAGA
The DNA here is from genome assembly GCA_032191745.1 of Picea mariana. Lineage (NCBI taxonomy): Eukaryota > Viridiplantae > Streptophyta > Pinopsida > Pinales > Pinaceae > Picea > Picea mariana. The sequence goes on along the minus strand of JASDQU010104315.1, from coordinate 129,064 downwards.
AACAAATCCCTGAAAATTTTGAACTGTCTGCCATGAAAGGTGGGTCAAATTGTTGAAAATAGGGGTCAGCTCAGACACCCGTATCTTCCAAAATATGATAGATGTGTGAAAAATGAAATCCATTATTTTATATGAGTCCCTATTAAGAAAAAACCTCTTTCGGTTTTTCCAAATTCATCTCCATATTGCCAAAACATCTCCCGCAAAATCATGACCAAAATAGGAAAAAATGGAAGCCTGAAAAATAGGGCTCAGAGATGGCTTCTATTCTCCCAACTTCTAACACCTATGTAAATTCTGGGAGAGGTTATTGTTCTTCATCCCGTTCTAAACAAAAACCTTTCTCTTATTTTCAAAATACACTCCCGTTTGCCTTCTGTCTACTATTCTAAAACTAGGGAAAATACAACAAAATCCCAAGAAATAAGGGCTATACTTTGACTTTCTTCAAAAACCAAATATAATTCGATCTGAACTTGACAACAACATATTGAGGATGAGTCATAACTGAAAAAAATGTTCTGGAAGCCTTTGATATTATTGAGGAACCCGTTTACCTTGATATGAGGAGTTTTCTGTGCTTTCTGTTCATAACATAACTTTCGGCAACTAATAAGGTCAAACATAGTGTATTTAGCTACCTATTTTATGGGAATGGTTTTCGACAAATAATTATGGATTTTGAAACCGTTATTAGCTGGCGAAACTTGTAACTTCTCCCGAACTTAGTAAAAAATGGTTGAGTTTGATCTTTAACCCTGCTTCATCAATCATAATCACCTCATCTCATATCAAGGGCAGCTTCAACTAGAGTGTCAAGCCTGAGGTGAGCTGTGGGTTTTAGATTTTTGTGAGAAATCTTAAATTTCAACACTTTATTGATGTCTTGTAGTCTGTTATTTTTCTTGAGGAGTTTCTGATTCTTGTGCTTTACAAATTCATACTTGATGGATAACTGATCTAATGCAGAACCAATTTTGATAGATGTCTGTCTAAGAGTCTCATTTTCCTTCTTCAGATGCCTTTGTGACACCCTGATGGTAACCATGGATCTTCTTGCAGAACCTGTAGCATCCAACATGAATGGATCACAAGCCTCAGGGTGTGCCTCAAGGTATGATGTATCCTGCAATTCCTTCCTGAGAAGGGCACCTTCTGTTGAGCTCTTCATCACCAAAAATGTTAGAAATTCTTTAAGAATGGATTGATGAAAGAGGATCTAGGGTATGTAATGAGCAAGAAGGTGGGTTAAAATGGAGGAGGGATAAAACAATGAGTTTCAGGATAGAGCCAAAAGATGAAGCTTTGGTCGTTTGTGGGCAGATTTAACACGATCTCAAACAAACAATCAGCTGGTTCAATGAATGAGAAGGATCAAGACCATTTTAGGATTGATTTGATAGGAAGAGAATGATATAGGGTTATGATCACTAGATAGATCATGGGATAAGTGATTCACAAACCTTTACGAAATCAGACTAATGATCACTGAAAATGATTTTGGCACCATGTCCACAAATTATGACTGATGTACCACCACCACAATGAGATTGATGAGACCCTTTAAACACTTGAGACATTAAACACTTTTGGAAGCTAATGATAGGTATGAATGAGCCGTTTAGTTGTCGAAAGTTTTAACTTTTGGTAGCTAACGTCTATAAAATTTTGACCTTTTAGCTACCGAAAATCAAACTTTCTGCCACAATTAAAATATAACCAAATTCATGAAATCCACTGATTGGGCCACTTTAAACCTTCAACAAACTCATTTGGATGCATCATAATTCAAACTTACCGTGTGAAAACATTGGATATACCTAGATATCTTTTTGAAGCATTGGATATGCCATTGGATCATTACCCCTGAGCACCTTATCATGAAAGCATCTTTAGCTTGATCATAAAAATATCCAAAATAGATATCTGGAGAATAAATGACTATATTATAGGACCCTAACATAGGTTCCAATTAGGGATGGAAACTCCTGAGGAGGTGTCAAGAATCTCAGATCTCTCGATTCGTAAATCAATGCCTTATCCATTGGGTTGATCCCACAACTTGTATCTTGATCTGTCCTGAAAACTATGTGATTGAAAATTAACTGGTAATCTACTCCAATATTTGATTGAGTTTTTGAAGTGAAAATGAAATAAAATAGACCACATGCTTTCCCAACAAGCTTATTTTCACATTGGACGGAAATAAGTGCTCATCATGTTGAACTTATTGGCACACTCCTACCTACTCTAATCTACTGATACTTTTGTTTTTCTAAATGATACAATAATGCCAGTGCAACCAGTCAAGCAACTGCTTATATACATTTACTTCTTCACTGTTTATTAAAAACATTAGAGAAACAACTTGACCTTTTGTCCAGAAAACCCAAGTTGTGTAATGTAATGGTGACTGTAGATGGATGTGTACAATGGAACTGGAAATATTCTTCATATAATCAGCTACAAGATCCATAAATTCATAATTTATTGATATACTTTTAGGCTCTCAATGACAAGCTGATCCTGGATGACTTTTTCAATTTCCTCATCAAGCCTAAACTTCGATTCTAGCTCTACAATATAAGACTCATAACCATCCTCTATCTGCAAGTTAAATGGTATAACAATTTCTTCTCTTTTTGGAGGAGGAAGAATTTCCAAGAATTGTTTAGGATCTTGGAAATCATATGATTCAATTTGAACATCCAATAGTTCAAATTCATTTTCTACTCTTTTAGCAACTAAACCAAGAAAACAACTTTTACCTTCGGGTGTGAGTTGACTAGATTTCAAACAAAGAAATACCGATGTTGAGAAATTCTCATCAATCTGAATTATGCTAAATCATCCCTCAAAGTTTGTAACATTTCACTGGATAAATGGTTTGCCACATACCTTGTCACCTTGGATCACCATCAATGCTCTGAAATCTGGATTCTTTGGTAGTGAAGTCACTCTAAACTTTGAAGCTCGGGATCTTGAACAAGGGATTCACAAGGTGAATGGTACAACCTTCCCGTGTTTGGATTCTTTTCACCATCAAAAGTCAAATCTGAACTTAATATACTTTTCTAGAGAACCTGAAAGCTCGTCCCTAGTGGAGTCGCCACTATGTTAACACTCTGTAATTTTCCCAAGGCTGTGGAGGCAGTCACATAGGTAACATCAAAACCACTTTGAGTCAAGGATCTATCCCTCCAAGACTCAGAGAGGGATCTCTCTGTATAATTTAACTTTGTTGGGCTATATTTTGACTTTCTTCAAAAACCAAATATACTTCGATCTGAACATGACAAAAACATATTGAGGATGAGTTGTAATTGAAAAAAATGTTCTGGCAACCTTTGAGATTATTGAGGAACCCGTTTTCCTTGATCTGAGGAGATTTCTTTGCTTTATGTTCACAACAGAACTTTCAGCAGCTAACGCGGTCAATCAGAGCTTATTTAGCTGTCGATTTTCTGGGAATGGTTTTCGACAACTAATTATGGATTTTGAAATGGTTCTTAGCTGGAGAAACCTATAACTTCTTCTGAACTTAGTAAAAAATGGTTGAGTTTGATCTTTAACCATGCTTCATCAATCATAATCACCTCATCTCATATTAAGGGCAACTTTAGCTAGAGTGTCAAGCCTGAAGTGAGCTGTGGGTTTTAGATTTTTGTGAGAAAGATTAAATTTAAACACTTTATTGATGTCTTGTAGTATTTTATTGATCTAGGTGGATATCGGTGGCCACCCACCTTTTCCAAATGGCTCAAAACAACTTTCTGGCAATTTTGGCAATTTACTATTTTTAGCAGGTTTTAACTTTCAAGGCCATTTTGAGGGCCTAAATGAAGGTTTTTTGAGATCTAGGTTCTCAATGATAGCCAAAAGCATGATTGAACCACCAAAATGAATCTCCTCGATGATACCTTTCCAACGAGCTATCATACGCCTAAAACGAAGATCGTATGCAAAAGTTACGACCCCGGGAAGTTGATGCACCAACTTACCCAAACAAGGCCCACATGACTTTTGGCACTTCATCTCCTAGGGTTAGGTTTTTGGATGTCTAGGGTTTTTGGCATTCCGGTTTATTGTAAAAAGGCCTTCAGAGCCTCATTGTAATCATCTTCTTGCAAATGCGAGTAGCCGTCACATCTCTTCTCAGAGGCTGCCACCATTCTAGCGAGTTTTTCACTCTGTATTTTTACAGTCTCTGTACATTTCTTTCATTAGTAGAAATAGTGTATTACTATATATCTGTGTTTATGGTTGCATCTATGTTACATTTCTGTTATATTATTGAATATCTACAATATCTCTGTGCATTTTTTTATTATATCTCCGATCTCATTTCGTGCCGAAAATAATCTGGATCAGTGGTATCAGAGAAGGCTGTTCTTAATCATTTTTTTCAGTGCATGTCCCTGACGAGGTCTAAGTATAGAAAGTTGGGTCTCGAGCTTGTCTCTCTTGAAGACAATTTCTCTCGCACACCCAAGAAACCCTCAATGGGGGAAGAAAAGAAAAAAGATGAAGCAGACGATCCTATCAATTTGTTGCTTAAGCAAGCTCTCATGCGACAGAGGGACGAAATGATGGAGAATTTTGCTCACATCCTTAAATGCTTGCCCATAGCATCAAGCACATATTCATCAAGCGACCACTTTGGAGGCACCTCGCCTTTCAAGGTATAAGTTAATTTTGATATTCCTGTATTTGAAGGATAGATAGATGCAGAAGCCCTAGAAAAATGGTTAACTCTGCTAGAAGGTTATTTCTCTGTTCACAATTTTTCCAACAAAGAAAAGATCACCTTTGCACTCCTTAAATCTCTCCCTCATGTCAAACATTGGTGGGAAACTTACTGGGAGCAAAGTTCCACAGAGGAGTCTGGAATATATGGGGCTGATCCCTCTTGGGATTTTTTTGTGGATGCAGTAAAGGAACAGTATTACCCTGTTGGAAACTATGAGGACCAGTACATGAGATGGACCACATTGTGGCAAGAGAGGGGCCAAGCATTTCCAGAGATCAACAATACGTTCCATACCTTGTGCACCAAGCTGGGTATCAAAGACTCCGAGCGACATTTGGTTCTAAAATACCGTGGGGCTTTACACAGATACATCCAGACTGAAATGGATTTTCTGTACATCTCATCACTTGGTGCTGCTTATCGATATGCTGTTAAAATCGAGCAGAAATTTAAGCACCAAAACAAACGGGATTTTAGATTTGTAAATCCATAACAACCAAAGTATGACAAAGACAACCCTAACAAACAGTCTCCCAAATACCAGTCCAAGACACAGGAAAATAAGGGTCATGGGAAGACAAAGAAGGACACTGGAAAATGGTGTGATTTCCAAAAAAACCCCTGGCACAACACCGATGAATGTCATTCAAAACAGTCATTGGTGGCCAAGATCAAAGACAAAGAGCCGAACCTTGATTCAGAATCTGATTCTGAAAATACTGGTAAAGGATAGATCATTGATGTAGACCCCACTGCTATTGTCGCGACCACAACAATTCAACTAGAAGAACCAATAGATCCTGAAGAGGGGGAGCGCCTTTTTCATTCACATATGTGGGTGAAGGGGACCCC
>JASDQU010104315.1:76139-123391 GCA_032191745.1 Picea mariana | reverse complement strand
AAGGATGAGATCTCTGTGTCAGCCAACAGTGCCGATTGTCATACGACATCCAACCCTTCAAGGATGAGGTATTATGTGATGTTGCCCCACTAGATGTCTGTGATGTTCTCTTGGGCCAACCATATATGTGGAGACGCCATGCTGTTTATGAGTCTCGACCCCATAGTGTCATTGTTACTTTGGGGGGTCATCTCTACAGAATACTAGAGGTAGTTCCAACTATTGTTCCACCTAAAAAGTGTCACAAGGTAGTATCTCATACTACAAAATTCATCTTCTTCACAATCTATTCAAAAGAGGAACAGAAGGACACTGCAACCACTACAACCTTGCCCCAAGCAACTTCTATCCAATAGAAGCAGGTCGACAAGGCTGCAGTAAAGTGAAAATATTCCTTCTGCACATCTTCCTCTCATGTATCTCGACTTGTTGAACAGCCTCAACCTCAACAGGTTCGTGATAGATTTCCACAAACTGAGCAGCACGACGTCTCCAACAAGACAAACAACTCACTAAGTTGCAGATTCAACAAACACATTTCCCTCTCCCAGGGGAACTCAACGCAATGGAGACCATTGCTTCCTAAGGAGGGAGGATTGATCCAGGTGGATATCGGTGGCCACCCACCTTTTCCAAATGGCTGAAAACAATTTTCTGGCAATTTTGGCAATTTACTATTTCTAGCAGGTTTTAACTTTTGGGGCCATTTTGAGGGCCTAAATGAAGGTTTTTCGAGATCGAGGTTCTCATTGATAGATTAATGCATGATTGAGCCCCCAAAATGAATCTCCTTGATGATACCTTTCCAACGAGCTGTCATACGCCTAAAACAGAGATCGTATGCAAAAGTTACGACCCTAGGAAGTTGATGCACCAACTTACCCAAACGGGGCCCACATGAATTTTGGCGCTTCATCTCATAGGGTTAAGTTTTTGGATGTCTAGGGTTTTTGAAATTCTTTTTTATTGTAAAAATGCCTTCAGAGCCTCATTGTAATCATCTTCTTGCGAATGCAAGTAGCCGTCACATCTCTTCTCAGAGATAAGCTGCCACCATTCTAGCGAGTTTTTCACTCTGTATTTTTACAGTCTCTGTACATTTCTTTCATTAATAGAAATCATGTATTACTGTATATATATGTTTATGGTTGCATCTCTGATACATTTTTGTTATATTATTGAATATCTGTGATATCTCTATGCATTTCTTTATTATATCCACGATCTCATTTCGTGCCGAAAATAATTCGTATCAGTTATTTTGCTTGAGGAGTTTCTGATTCTCGTGCTTTACAGATTCATACTTGATGGCTAACTGATCCAATGCAAAACCAATTTTTATAGATGACTATCTAAGAGTCTCATTTTCCTTCTTCATATGCCTCTGTGACACCCTGATGGTAACCCTGGAGCTTCTGGCAGAACCTTTAGCATCCATCCTCCTTGAATAGTTCACAAGCCTCAGGGTGTGCCTCAAGGTATGAGGTATCCTACAATTCCTTCCTAAGAAGGGCACCTTTTGTTGAGCTCGTCATCACCAAAAATGTTAGAAATTCTTTAAGACTGGATTGATGACAAAGGATCTAGGGTATGCAATGAGCAAGAAGGTGGGTTCAAATGGAGGAGGGATAAAACAATCAGTTTCAGGATAGAGCCAAATGATGAAGCTTTGGTCGACTGTGGGTAGATTTAACACGATCTCAAACATGCAATCAACTGGTTCAATGAATGAGAAGAATCGAGACCGTTTTAGGATCGATTTGATAGGACGAGCACGATCTAGGGTTATGATCACTAGATAGATCATGGGATAAATGATTCACAAACCTTTATTAAATCAGACTAATGATTACTAAAAATGATCTTTGCAACATGCCCACAAACGATGACTGATGTACCACTGCCACTATGAGATTGATGAGACTGTCTAAATGCTTGAGACATTCGACACTTTTGGCAGCTAATGATAGCTATGAATGAGCTGTTTAGATTCTTGAAAGTTTTAACTTTCGGTAGCTAACGGCTATAGGATTTCGACCTTTTAGCTACTGAAAATCAAAATTTCTGCCACAATTAAAATATAACCAAATTCATGAAATCCACTGATTCAGCCACTTTAAACCTTCAACAAACTCATGTGGATGCATCATAATTCAAACTTACCATGTGACAACATTGTATATACCTGGATATCTTTTTGAAGCATTGGATATACCACTGGATCATTACCCCTGAGCACCCTATCATGAAAGCATCTTCAACTTGATTAGAAAAATCTCCAAAATAGATAACTGGAGAACATATGACTATATTATAGGACCATAATAGTAACCAAGGACTCTACATGAATTTCCATACACGATAACGTGTGTACACCCACTAAGCATGACTACCTAGTGCACGATGACCATACCAATGTACATATTCCACCCAAACAAGATACAACATGTTAATAGTTTATTGAAATATCAATAAGTATTACATATTTACATGAATGGATATTATATACAAAATTTTGGTCTTTGTTGTATATTGGTCTAGAGGGAATATGATCTGGATTGATCATTTCCCACTCATATTTAATTTTGTTATTTTTCTTTCTAACTTAATTAGATGGATGCAATGAATAATATATGGATATACATCATAAACTTATGCTTTCAATGTTCTTTAGATATATTAATTAATCTTATGATTTCAATGTTGTTTACATATATTAATTAATAATGTTGATTAATATAAATTTCATTTTGATGGATGGTAAAATATCATGCATTTTATGTCAGTCAACATTATATCGATTAACATCATGTCTAGGGGTTGAGGAGGTAAAATGTCATTTGTGTTTTCCAAAAGGAGTTTTAAGTTAGCTTGCATACATCTTTCTTGTATTTTTTTTTAAGAAAAAAAAGGTGGCAAGGCTATTTGTAGTTCATGGTAGGTTTTTTGTAAAGTTGTGAATGACTTGTTGCCATGTTAAAAGTGTTGTATGTGAGATCAAATAATAAAATAGTTGTATTTCTCCAATTCTTAAAGCTTCCAGAATGTACTCTTTTAGAGAATTCTCCATTATTCTATATTCTTATATGAGAGCCTATAAATGTATTCTTGCTCTCACATAAACTACATAAGTAGGAATAGATCAAGAAGAAGGTGTAGATATGAAGAAGGAGTAGAGCTGAAGCTTGATGTATTTATTTTCTAATAAGAAATAAAGGATGATCATTTCTCCATGGTTTTTCCCTGCTAGGTTTTCCACGTAAAATATTTGGTGTTCTATTATTCTTTCACTGTCATTTTTCTTATTTGTTATTTTAGATATGTTTGAGTGTATTTCAGATCTAGATATTTTAGCTTCAAATATCTATTCATGTGGGTTATAGATCTATATAATTATACTTCATATTTATTCATGATAATATCTAATCTATATACTTGTGCATTAGATCTATAGACTTTTATTTTAGATCTATTGTTGACTGATGTTTTTAACCTATTAATTGGTATCAGAGAGAGACTAGACTAACTCCCTCATGGGAGGGCCCAAGATTATGACAGAAGAGTCACTTATTTGATGGAGACAATGCTCAGACCATTGTTGCCAACACTTGTTGCTGCTATTTAGCGTTGAGGTCAGGGGCAACAATGTTTGTTATGCACATATTGGCATATTGAGAGAAGGTGTGACGACCATCATCATCAAGGATCACAGGGACATGGTTAATGCTGTAATTTATTTGAATGGATTTGAACGGATTCGAGAGATATCAGAATGTGGCAATTGATCCCAATGAATTAAATCGATAAGCTAAATCCATGTGTAGGAGATGGAGGGTATTTTTTGTTCATGTTCTATAGCACAAGAGAAACAATTCAACATTCCAATGAGGAGAATTCTCGGACCAAATTTATTGGCACAGGGTCAGACCCAAGGTTCAATGCTTCAACAATGCACCAACAAAACCCTAACTACCATCCCTTTTGGCAACACCTCCGAAGCAGATGAAGTCTCACCCGAGGTAGAGGCAAGGGGGGTTGTAGGACTCAGGTGTATACAATCTAGCTGGGACACAGATATGTGATTACAACATTTAACATATCACTTAGCTTATCAATATGAATTAGTTCATAAATCCATTCACATCGCAGATTAAACCCTAATCAAATAACACCGCGGTAATGATCAGATAAAACACTTTCAATCTCTTAGCACATATCCTATAATCAGATCTATCATTAAGTTATCATCAATAGATCACTAAGCACACATACATCTATCTAAGACTTATAAAGATCAATACACTAACAGATCAACAACATAAACAACATTAACAACATCGCACAAAGCACATCAATACATGATATACGTGGTTCACCCTAGTGTGGGGCTACATACGCCAACCCTTCTTCTTCTTTATTAGTCTCCTTCAATCTTCTTACATGCACCAAGCCACATAGCCAACTTCACACTGGATAGGTGATTTGTGCACAACGCACTAGATCCACCTTCCTCAAAATCAGGTCAATGCACAAAGCCTTACACAGTCTGTCTGCACAAATCCTCTTTCACAATATGTGCACAAAGCCTCTTACAATTACTTGCACTAATCCAAAACATCCTATGCACATAGCTAACTAGATCTAGTTATGCACTAATCCCATTCTCCTTTCTGTATTACATTCCTTCCTATATATACTTTTACATCCCTTACAACAAGGCCTAAACATGGGTAAACCCATGGGCCAAAATCCCAAACCCTAATACAAAAACCCTAATGAACCCCTTGTTGGGTCCACAAAACAAGTGAGATCTTGCGATCTCCGCTTCACTGGGCGCTCCAACTTCGACCAACCTGTCGAAGTCCCAAAAATGGTCAGAAACGACCAAAGTTTCCTTAAAAATTGGTCAAGGGCCAACAAGCCCCCAACGCTCACCTGTGACTCGTCCCGAGTCACTCCGATCTGGGCAACACTGCTTTGAAGGCCTCAAGCTTAGCTCGAGATGCCTCGACTTGCTGCTTCACTAGAGCCTCCTTCTAAGAAAAATCTTGAATTACTTGCTCGATGACAGACCCTTTAAGACATTGTTCCATTGTCGCAACCAATTGGTCTAGCTGCGAGACTTGTCCTTCAACTTCTTCAAAAAAACTTCCATAACCTTGCTCTGGATAACAGTGACCTGCTACTGGACTGTGTGATGCTCCTGTGAGCTCTTCATATTCTCAACTACAATAAGCAACTTCATCTATGCTTGCATGGTAGATGCCTGCTGCTTTGCCTCTTGGATCTGTGCTTCCAATATCCTTAGCTCCAGATCTTCTGCAAGGCACTCATAGGTCTGTGCACTTCTATCACTTAATTGCTCACACTTTGAGGTGAGTGCCCTGATTCTTTCTACTACGTTCATGGCAGCTTCTTCCCTCTGATCGTGTACTTCTTGTGGAGTGCTAGGTACTGATTGGAGTTCTATCTCCATTATCTGTGCTTGAAGCTGCTGAATGGCTTTGACGAGCTTCCCCATTTGCATCTCAGTTGAATCCAGTCCCTCCTATGCCAAGCTCGACATGAAGTGAATTTCTCTATTTACTGCCTCTTTGACCACAATCTGCTCCGTGAGCAGTTGGTCTTTTTCTTCTTGTATCTTCGCATTGTTCTTCTTGAACTCCACCTAAATTTCACTTTTCTCCTTCTGTGCAACTTGAATTTGCTCTAGGATCTCCTCCTTTTCTTGCTTCATGGCTTCTGTGGCCTGCTCCTTTTCTTCATGGGCTCGACGAAGTCGAGCTTCTGTCACATCTGCTAACCTTCGCAATTGGGTGGGCTCATCCCCCAATTCTGCATTTTCCATTGAAGAAGGCGCAGTTGGCACTACGCGTCTCAAATGGATAGCTCATTGGATGTCCTTGAGCTCCTTCTATATTCTGTCATACATTGACTCATGCTTTTCATCCTGTCTCTGCAATATGTCTTCTGAAGTGTCCTCTACGACTGTGATGATGAGGTCACTATCATCCATTGTAAGCACATTCTTTGACCGAGGCTTGTTGGCACGGGCCTTCTTTCTCGCCGAAGGTTTCTCCGAGGAAAACTTCCTCTTCTGCGATGCTTCTGCTGTGGTGAGGGGATCCTTCGGAGGTGTAGCTTTGCCTTTGACTTGATTTTCTCCTTCTTTCCCTTCTTCCTCTTAGTTCACTTCGTATCCTCCTTTTCTTGTAGGTGAATCAGGCCTACTTTCATATGATGCAGTGTCCTCCTCATCAGTTTCTATGTCTTAGACTTCGTCCTTTTTCTTCTTTTTCTTTGCGCTAGTCTGCCCATAATGTTCAGCCTGGGTGACCAATGGACTTCCGATGATGTCGGGGTCGGAGAGCTATGCATCTTCAACCGACACAAGAAATTTTGCTGGACATTCCTTAGTGATCTCTTCCATGTCTTCATCGATCAGTTTATAATATGACTGCAACTCCTCCTTAGTTTCATCCCTGTGCACAATGATGTAGATGAAGTGTTGGTCTGCACAGAACTTCGCTAGCGGCTTGTACTGATGCAGTGTATTCGGTGTCATTTGGGGGAATGATTCAATGGCATGCTTCAAATGTAGGTAGTAATCATGGAAGACAACATTCGACTGCCATTACTTCGCCATATCAGTTGTGTACCACAAGGTGGAGAACCTCGCAACCAACGGTTCTAATGGCTCAACTTCTGGGAAGGCTTCTCCTTCCAGCATTTGCCAGGCAACAAATGCAATTAAAATCAGTAACCAACTGAAGTGAAACTCGTATCCTTGGTCCTGCGCTTCGCGAAAATCCTTCTCCAACTCATTGACGAGGTAACTCACCCAGTTCATCTGCATTCCTTCAACACACTTCCCTGCAAGGCCGACTACGAACCCTATGACTTTTGTCAGATGGTTCTTTCAGATGAGCTTGTCTGCTATAAGCTGACAAGAAAGGCACACTGCATCATCCTGGATGGAGGCTACCTTGCAACCTCACTTCCCCTTCTCTACATCGCCATATTCCTCCTTGATGCGTTGTGCCACAGAGCGATATGACGTCTTCCCTGGGTGGAACTGTTGAGTGTCTAGTCCCTGCATGCTCAGTCCTGTGATCTAGTGGATCAACGCCAGATCCACAATCACGCGCCTGTCAAGCCACATATACCCTCCGTGATAGCATGACAGGAGGAGTTTAACACAAGCATGAACCTCCTGATGTTGGTCGAAGTGGGGGATCTTCATTACGTTCAAGATCATGGAGAGCGTGAGCTCCTGAATCCATGACTGAGGAACTATCTTGGGCTTCTTCCCAATCGTCTTCATGAGGTACCTATGCGGCACGAGGATCGCATGGTTCTTTTGGTCTCCAAGGTTGAATTCGATGATCTTGAGAGCTGGGATCAGTCCCAACTGGGTTCCAACTGCGCGTATCCCCTTCGGGAGGTACGCAGTGATCAACGTGTACTCAAAGTCACGTGGATCACTGTCACATCTAAATGCACCAGCCAATGGCAGTATGTAGTCAGGAAAGACCGCCAGAATCTGCTTCGCGTTAGCCAGATCATCGCAGTGTTTTCTTCTTTTCTTAGTTGCGGTTCGGTTAGACCGACATTCAGTCGAGGGGGATGCTTGCAATCCGCCTGTTGAAAATGCCTGTATTCCTACAAACATGAATTTCTTAGCCATGAGGTCTATCAAAATCTCCTTTACATACTTTTCTAGTGTGCTATGCTCGCTCGACATTCACACTTGTAATCACAGAGATCAGGTAGGTGAACAAAGAATTACGATAATCAAATGGATGACGAGGTCTAGAAATTAGAACGCGGTATGTGATCAATTCTCTGTTAGCTCGGATATCTCAGTTTGCAAAAAGTGGTCCTGGTGCAGTATCCGATGGATTAAATAAGAAACATCATAATAGATTCCTCCAACGGGTCGAACTGCTTGAATCAATACGAATTGGGTCATTGTGGCGCTGTCCTAATAGTCCGATAGCGATATTTCTATGAATAACTACGTTTCTAGCCGTTCCGGAGCGTCATTCTAACGGTCGAGATGCCTCCAACGGTCATATAGCTTCACCATGGCGAAGTCTTATTCCGTGCGGTTCTGCTATTCCGACGAGGTTCAAGTTCTGTAAGCCTCCCTTCTGCGAAGTCATCTCTGGAAATTCCTACAGTTTTTCTAATTTTGCTTTCTTCTTACTGAGCTTTCTTGCCTTCTTTCCTGTGATTTGAGTCTCTAGATTCCTCTTTCCATTTTTATTCTTATCTTCTCTTAGTGTAGTAACTTCGTACTACTGAGGGTATTTCAAAGGGTTCAAAGGTAATACCGCTTCTCTTACTATTTTCGGGGTCAATACACTTCTTTCTTGCATGGACAGGTTCTTCAATCCTTCTTGTGCTCTTTCAACTTTGACAACTAATTCTCTGGTCCTCTGTTGCTTTGACTTATCCTCTTGTTCTTCTATTAGTCACTCTATTTTTATAGCTATGAAGTCCCTTAATTCTTGATTTTTCTGTTCTGTAGCTTCCTCTTCTACTTTCTTTTTGATCTAGTTCTTCTCAATCCAGGTCTTTCCTAACAATATTGGAAAAGGGGTGCTGTTCTCAACAAACTTAATGACTTCAAATTCTTCTTTGGTCGATGTTTCATGAGAAATCATAGGTACATTAGTAACTCTTCCACATAGGGTTATCATCTTTCCTTTAAACAGACCTATCCTTCCCAATGAAGGAACCATAGCAGGCTTTCCCAAAATTTCCCAAGTGCTTTCTAACATAATATTCACATGTGTTTCTTCATCCAGGACACAGTCTATGTCGAAGTCTCCTATTCTTGTTTCTATGCGCTGCTTCTCTTCTAAGATCTCGGGTAAACTAATGTTTATGTGATCATTCAATGTTTCTCTCATCTGTAATAACATAGTCTCTGACTCTTTTTGGTTTTCTAGTATATCCATAGTACCTTGGCCTTCTTCATAGTTTTGTTGTCTCATGTTCATATTTTCAAATTTGGCAATCATTCTAGGGAAATCCTCAACTTCATGGCCAATATCTTTACAACAAAGACAAATAGGACCTATAGCAAGGCATTCCTTAGCAAGATGTACCAGTCTCCTGCAATTATAACACAGTTTCAATCCTCTCTCTCTTAAATGATCCCCAACCTTTCATGTACTGCGCACTAGGATCACAGTGATGGAACTGCAATCTGCAAAAATTCTTTCTAGGTTCTTGCATCCATTTGTTAGTCCAAAAATTCTTTCTATGCGTAGAAATAACATATATTTTACTATCTCTATCAAATCTATTCAGTTCGACTCTTTCTTCTAACTGTGCCCTAGTTTTCAGACTAGGACAAAATCTATCATACATACCTAGATCCATACTTTCGAAGCAAAAATTTCCACTGATCTTACCTTTATCATAGCATAAAGATTTAAGATCTTACCTCTTTTCTTCAGATCTGGTTCCTTTCTTAGCACCAAGTTTCTCAAGTCAAGTAGAATACTACGCACTACAAAAAAAGATCTACGGACAAAGCTTTCTCTTTTCTTCAGTTCCCAACAATCACAGTTTCAGGTCCCGACAACGTAACCATTTGTTGGCATAGGGGAAGACCCAAGGTTCAACATTTCAACAACGCACCAAAAAAAGCCTAACTATCATCCCTTTTGGCAACACCTGCGAAGTAGATGAAGTCTCACCCGAGGTAGAGGCAGGGGGGGTTGTAGGTCTCAAGTGTCTACAACCTGGCTGGGACATAGATCTGCGATTACAACACTTAATAGAGCACTTAGCTTATCAATATGAATTATTCCATAAATCCATTCATATCATATATTAAACCCCAAGTACAAAACAATGTAGTAATGATAAGATCAAACACTTCCAATCACTTAACACATATCCTATAATCAGATCTATCATTCAGTTATCATCAACAGAGCACTGAGCACTCATACATCTATCTAACACTTATAAAACTCAATACAGTAACAGATCAACAACATAAACAACATTAACAACATCGCACAAATCACATCAACACAGGATATACGTGGTTCACCCTAGTGTGGGGCTACATCCATCGACTCTTCTTCTTCTTTATTAGTCTCCTTCAATCTTCTTACAGGCACCAAGCCACAGAGCCAACTTTTCACTGGACAGGTGATCTGTGCACACCACACTAGATCCACCTTCCTCAAAATTAGGTCAAGGAACAGAGCCTTACACATTCTGTCTGCACAAAGCCTCTTTCACAATTTGTGCACAAAGCCTCTTACAATTAATTGCACTAAGCCAAAACATCCCGTGCACATAGCCAACCAGATCTAGTTATGTGCTAAGCCCATTCTCCTTTCTATATTACATTCCTTCCTATATATACTTTTACATCCCTTACAACAAGGCCTAACATGGGTAAACCCATGGGCCAACATCCCAAAACCCTAATACAAAAACCCTAATGAACTTCTTGCTGGGTCCACAAAACAAGTGAGATCCCGCGATCTTCGCTTCGCCAGGCGCTTCGTCTTCAACCAACCTGTTGAAGTCCCAAAAATTGTCAAACATGACCAAAGTTTCCTTAAAACTTGGTCAAGGGCCAACAAAAGTCTATGCAATAAGAGCTAAAATCCCTACATGATAATAATACATGGGATTTGGTTGAAAGGCCAAAAGGGAGAAAGGTTTTAAAAAACAAATGGGTGTATAGAATAAAACATGAAGGCAAGGAGAATCAACAAAGATTTAAAGCAAGGCTAGTGGTGAAAGGATTCAAGCAAGAACAAGGTATTGATTTTACATAAATTTTCTCCCCAATTGTCAAAATGTCATCAATACAAGTAGTACTTGGTATTGCTACTAATCTGTATTTAGAATTAGAACAATTAGATGTCAAGACAACCTTTTTACATGGAAATTTGGAAGAAGAGATATATATGGATCAACCAAAGGGATTTATTGAAAAAGGTAAAAAAAAATTGGTATGCATGTTGAAGACGAGTCTATATGGACTGAAACAAGCCCCTCGTCAATAGTATAATAAATTTGACTCTTTTATGCTTGATCATGGTTTTAAAAGTCTAAATGCAAATCACTGTGTGTATTAAAAGAGATGAAAATGGTAATTTTATTTTCTTATTATTATATGTTGATGAAATGTTGATTGTTAGAAAATACAAGTTGATGATTACCAAGTTAAAGGAAGAATTAAACAAGACCTTTGTAATGAAGAATTTAGGACCATCAAGGAAAATTTTAGGGATGAAAATTATATGTGACAGGAAAAGAAAGCAATTGTGGTTGTCACAACAACAATACCTTGGAAAAGTATTGAAAAAAAATTAATATGACTGATGCAAAACCTGTAAGTACACCACTTGATTTTCATATTAAATTATCATCTAATCAAGACCCCAATCGTATTGAATGAAAATAAGAAATATCCAAAATTTAATATGCTTCAACAGTAGGAAGCCTAATGTATGCAATGGTATGCACCCGCCCTGGCATTGCACATTCAGTGGGAGTTGTAAGTCGGTTTCTTGCAAACCTAGGAAAGGAACATTGGAATGCAATTAAATGGATTTTAAGATATATTAGAGACTCAATTGATTATTGTTTGTGATTTCTAGGTATCAATACCTTTTTGGACATATTTATAGATGTCAATATGGTAGGTGACATGGATTCTACAAAATTTGTTCAACAACATAGATATTCCAATAGAGGATGAACACCTTTAGTAACCACTCACACAACCAGATCAAAGATCAATGCAACGATGTTTTCACATGGTAAAACCCCTACGGAGAAACATCCACAACCACAACCAACGTGGCCACTTGGAGCAATTCATTAATGCAAAATAAAAATTTATAGAGAGATTTACAAGAGAGTTTCTAACAATCAATCATTGGAAAATGACCCTTTGTGCTCTTTAAATAGAGATCATGGACCAATCGTGTGTTAAGCTATGGATCAATGTTTCCATTAAGATTGAGAAGAATATGAATCATTATATCACTCTATGTCAGGAACATATCGTGACCGTTGGATTTCATAACTACAAATGCATACTAATGCATACTAAAGAAACACACTAAGAAACACACTTTTACCTAACGACACATTAGACCAAGTTGATCTTAACTAAATCCTAAGTGTCTAAATATACTAACATCCCCCCTTAAAAAAAACTTTAGATAGGATTGAAAGATTTTAAACGGTGAGACAATAGGAGAAGGAAGAAGGCATTAGAGTCTATCCCCCCTTAATGACAACTTCCTAGACTCCTAACATAGATCAAATTTTGAAAAACTAGCTTCTGTAAGAGACTTTGTGAAAATATATGGAACTTGATCTTCTATAGGGAAAAATAACACTTCAATAACTTGATCATGAATGAGATTTCTGATGAAGTCCATCGTGTGTAGCTCAATGTGTTTTTTGCACTAATGTTGAACTGGTTCTTTGGTGATATTGTTGGCACTTTGATTGTCACACCAAAGGCTGGTCGGATGTTGCTGCTGGAATCCAACTCTGAAAGGATTTGTCGAAGACACAAGGCTTCGTGAATTGCATTAATTTTTGTTTGATTTTCTACTTCTGCTCAAGAAAGAGAAATAGTTTGTTTTTTTTTACAGGCCCAAGTGACAGGTCCTCAACCAAGATTGAAAACATAACTTGCATTAGAATTTTGATCATCAGGGTCACCGACCCAATATGAATCAGTGAAACCAACCAATAAAGGAGTCCCCCCTGAAATGTAATGTATCCTGAACTGAACTGTACCCTAGACATGCCAAATTATTCTTTGAGCTACTTTCCAATGGCTTTCATGGGGTGTTTTCATATTTCGGGAAGCAATACCAACAAAAAATGAAAGGTCAAGATGGGTATGAGTCAAGTACAAGAGGCTACTGAATAAATGAAGGTACAAAGTGGCATCAACTTCAAGAGAAGTACATGTGGCAACAAGTTTGACTCCATAATGGAAGGGAGAAGGGGCTGGTTTTGAATATTCCATGTGAAAGCGACAAAGAATGTCACAAACATACTTAGACTGGGAAAGAAACATTTATTCCTTGGTTTGAAAAACTTGGAGGCCAAGGAAATAGTACAAAAATCCCAAGTGTGTCATTTCAAATTTCTTCTTACAGATGGTTTTCACATGGTTTAAAATTTTTGGGTCACTACCAATGAGGACAAGGTCATCAACATAAAGAAGAAGGATTATGAGATGGATTCTTAATTTCTTGGTATAGACATTAGGATCATAATGACATCTAGAAAATCCGTTGTCAAGAAGAAAGTTGTCCATTTTGGCATACCAATCTTGGGGATCTTGCTTAAGACCATAAAGAGATTTCTTAAAGAAAAAAACAAGGCTAGAGTAATTATGGACATAGGGAGGAGGTTGTTCCATGTAGATTTCTTCTTGCAAATCCCCATGGGAGAAGGAATATTTGTCATCCATTTGATGGACCTCCCATTTATGTGAGGTTGCAAAGAATATAACAAGGTGGATGGAATTCATTTTGGCTACAGGGGAAAAGGTTTCATTATGGTCAATTCCTTCAACTTGGGAAAATCCTTTGGCAACTAACCGAGCCTTGTGTGTTTCAACACTTCCATTTGATGCATACTTAGTTCTGTAGACCCATTTACATATGACAAGTTTTCTTCCTTTCGTAAGAGGCACAAGATCCCAAGTATCATTTACCATTAAAGAATGATACTCTTCATTCATTGTTGTATCCCAATCTAGATGACCTGAATCTTCTGCAAATGTCTCTAGATCATGAGTATTTGAAACTTGAGCCAAAAGAGAAGAGGCTCACTGGAACTATGAATGAGTGCAACGGTGGTACAAAGGATCACCAACAAGATAACCAAATGATTCTTGTGTTGAACATACCCATATAGGAAGCAGTGGTGCTAGTGCAGGTTCAAGTTCAATGGACTCATCTGGAGGAAGGTGAGTAGGTGGAGATAGGATTTTCATCTTTACAGTCATCATATGAAGAAGAAGAAACCATAATAGGAACAGAAGAAGGCACAAATGTCAAATATGGATCATAGGTTGTAGATGACAAAACCGTCGAATTAGGCTCACAGGCCAAGATATTTTCATCAAATTTAACATCGCTTCTAATAATAATTTCATTACAATGAGGTTGAAGAAGCCTGTAACCTTTGACATCTTTTGATTCAGATTATTTTTGGCATAAATTAGAGCGAAGATATAATAAATCAATGTACAAAGATATCTCAAATATCCAATAATATAACATAAATGTATCAGAGATGCAACCATAAACACAAAGATACAATAATACACAATTTTCTATTAATGAATGAAAATGTACAAAGACTCTAAAAATACAGAGTGAAAGACTCGCTAGAATGGTGGCAACTTATCTTGGAGAAGAGATGTTTCTGCTACTTGCATTCGAAAGAAGATGATTTTACAATGAGGCTCCAAAGGCCTTTTTATCATAAAGAAAATCCAAAACCCTAGCCTTGGAAGATGAAAAACCAATAGTTTTGTGGACCCCATTTTGGGTAGTTTGGCGTGTCAACTTCCCCGGGGCGTAACTTTGGCATACGATCTCTATTTGGGGAGAATGGCTCGTTGGAAAGGTATCGTCGAGGATATTCGTTTTGGGGGATCAATAAAATCCTTCAACTATAATTGAGAACATAGATCCTAAAAAACCTTCATTTAGGCCCTCAAAAGGGCCCCGAAAGTTAAAAACTTCTAAAAATAGTAAATTACCAAAATTGTCAGAAAACTGTTTTGAGCCAGTTGGAAAAGGTGGGTGGCCAACGATATCCACCTGGATCATCTTTATATAACCAAAAAATATATACTTCTCACTTTTAGGCTACAATGCTTTCCTTTTCTCATCGGGAATGTGATCCCATGCTACATTTCCAAATACACGGAAGTGACTTACATCTGGCTTAAGTTTAATCCATGTTTCTTCTTGTGTTATATTTTTAAGAGCCTTTGTGGGAGTGCAATTTACTATGTAATTTTCATAGTTAATGGTTTCTGCCCAATCCTTTAGACTTAATACCTTATATTGGATCATACAATTAGCCATTTCTTTTAATGTGTGGTTCTTTCTCTCAGCAACACCAATTTCTTGTGGTCTATATGGAACAATGTGTTTGTTGCATTTGGATGCCATGTGTAGTGCAATAAATTGTAAAATTATTGTTCACATATTCTCCTCCATTATATGTTCTTAACCTTTGAATTTGATATCCAGATTGCTTTTCTACAAGGGCCTTGTAGGCCAAGAACTTTTCAAAAATTTCACTCTTAATTTTTAAGAAATAAACCCAACTACATTTGGAAAAGTCATCAATGAAAGTTAATAAATACTTGCATCCGGAAAAATAAGGAGAATAAAGTGGGCCACACAAGTCACTGTGAACAAGTTGCAAAGGGGTCGAGGCATGCCAAGAGGCACGTTTGTCAAAATTATCCCGATGATGTTTTCCAAAAACAAAAATGACACAAACACCATCTTTGCATGAAACAAGAGGAAGACCAATCACCATCTGTTGATTCTATAGTTGTTGCAATGAGAAATAATTTAGATGACCAAACCGCTCATGCCAAAGTTTGTTGAAGTCATCTCTATGAGCAACAAAAACCGATGGAAAATATGATGACCCAAAGTTGTCAAACTTGTAAAACCTGGTAATATGATCATCAATTCTAGTTGCAAGAACATGTTGAGGATCTGTTAGATCCTTGATTACAACTTGGTAAGGTGAAAACTCTACAATTTTTCCTTCACATGAATGAGTGATTTTATATACTAATAGAAGGTTGCAGGAAAGACTTGGAACACATAATACATCATTGGAATGACCATTATCTACCTGAACTGTTCCAGAACCTACAACACTAAGAGATCTATCATCACCAAAAAATATTTTCTTGGTGTTACATTCATTTAGAGAAGAAAATATAGCTTTATCCTTAGCCATATGATACTATGCTACAAAATTAATAAGCCACTCTTCAGAAGAAGAAGTAGAAGTCGCATTGAAGGAGAAACTAGAAGTAGAAAGTGCATTTCCATGAGAAGATGAAGAAGAAGTAGAATATATATTGGTGTTGTGTTTCTTCATCATTGCTTCTAAAGTTGTCATCTTCTTAAAAAAATTGGACTCATCATGACCATCTTTCCCATAAAAGTTGCAATGTATGTCAATCTTCTTATTTTTAGATTTTTCTCTTTTGTCACCATTAGGAGCGAAAGTTGGTTGAGTGGTTTTGGGAGCCTTGTTTTGCTGCTTGTTGTGGTGAGGATGTTTCTTCTTGGGATTCTTGGAGTTATCTTTCCATTGGGCCACTAAGGCATTGTTGGATGTACCTCTAATGTTGATAAATCCAAGTTGCAGAAGATTATATTGCTCTCGAATCAAAGCATCACAAAAGGACTCAAGAGAGGGGTTTGGTTAAGAATTCCCTAGAGCTTCTCTGGTGTCATAAAAGGTAGATACAAAAATAAAATATGCACTACCAATCTTAGCAAGAATGGCATATATGCATCTATCTTTTGGCATATCTAGTTGGAATTCGATACAAAAAATTCTAAGTGTTTTGAACTTAGATAAGTAATATTCAATGCAAGGAATCATTTGGACTTAAATTCATTAACTAATTCTCCAATTGGTGAGCTCGAATAATATTGTGTTTACCAAACACATTTTCAAGCTTTTCCCAAGCTTTATTGGGGGCATTAATTTCTTGAAGGTGAAACCTTAAATCATAAGACATGGAAATTCTGATTAGTCCCAGGCTTCATCTTTCCTATTAATTTATTTGGCATACTTTTCATCATTAGCGGGTTCTTTTTATTTTCCCAAGGTAATCTGGTACAATCCTTTACTTCTTAATAAATCCTCCATATGCGATTTTCATTGGAAGTAGTTGGTGTTGGTAAGAAAAATATCACTGGGAAAAGCCATATTAAATATGGATTTAAAAACTTAAACTAATGGTCTGGATGAAACGATCTCGAAAAATTAATTTGTTTCAAAAAATGACACTGAAAATGATCTTTAGATGTGAAAGTTATGCTCTTTTGAAAAAAAGCATAAACGGTAATCAAAGAGCCATGTAGCAGGTAGAAGTTGGTCTACGTGGTAATAACCCTCCTAATAACCTCACTTTTACAAATAAGTTGCTTATGAAGTGACCCACTTTTATAGAATAAACGATGATCATTTTTACAATGAAGTTACTTTATAAAAGAAAGTTGCATGCAAAATAAATAACTTTAAAATAAAATATTAAAGCTACTTATAGTGATTCACTTTTATAATTTAAGTGAAATACACTTTACAATGGATGTATGAACTTTTTCAAAAAAAAGGTAACAAAAAAGAGACTTGAACTCAAGACCTCTTACTTAATAAGACAACTTTTAACCAAGTGAGTTAGTGAAAAACATATTGTATTGTTTAGAAGGAGGCTAGGGGTTGTTGTTGTTGAAGAAAACAACCTTGGAGAGCGTTCTCATAAAAAACTATTTTCACACAAGAAAAAAATTCCGCTTCTCGACAACAACAAGGGTTAGATCTCATTTAGCTTACCCCAAAAATGCAACTTTTCCCTCTATTTCTGATTTATCGAGATCGCACAGAGTGAACGACAAAGAGCATACATAGACAAGAAAACTCTTTCTGTTCTGTTTCTGATTTGCTGATATCGCACAGGGAACGGGGAAAATAGCATACACATATTGAAAAGAGTAGCAACCTAGAAATACAAAATAGAAAACTGTAATAAACCAAAATATTAACTCAACAAAAATTTAAAAGGGCGTATTTAGGCTTTATACCTCTGGATCTGACTAAAATGGTCATATATTTGGAAAACATAAACCTTTTTGAGTGAAACAAAAAAAATTCCTCATTGAAACGAGCGCTCCAGACGGAATGGAACAATCCCCTTAGCCCACAAATGTATGGAAATGGCAGAAACCAGAGATGAGACAACACAACTTCACGATCTCGATCTACAACGGGAGCGGGTCTTCAATTGAGCTCTAATACCATGTTCGATAACACAAGTATTCCAACAGAGGACGAACACCTTTAGTAACCACTCACACAACCAGATCAAAGATCAACACACTGATGTTTTCATGTGGTAAACCCCTATAGGGAAACATCCATGACCCTAGCCAACATGGAGACTTGGAGCAATTTATTAATGAAAAATAAAAAATTACAAAGATATTAACAAGAGATTTTCTCACAATCGATAATCAACAAATGACCCTCCATGCTCTTTAAATAGAGATCATGGAACAATCAGGTGCTAAGTCATGGATCAAGGTAGTTGTTAAGATCGAGGAGAATATGAACCGTCAGATCAATCTATGTCGGGAACATATTGTGACCATCGGATTTTGTAACTACAAATACATATTAATGCAAAATTCTAAAGAAACTCACTTTCACCTAACGACACATTACACCAAGTTGATCTTAACTAACTCCTAAGTGTCTAAATATCCTAACAAAATCCACAACATTCTACTTCTATACTTTTGCAGGAGTTGTAGTCTCATGGGTATCTAGATTACAAAAGGTGGTGGCTCTTTCTAGCACAAAGGTTGAGTATATTACAACAACTGATGCATGCAAGGAGATGCTTTGGATGAGGCGGTTCTTAGAGGAACTAGGTGTGCAACAAGAAAAGTATGTAGTGAATTGTGATAGCTAAAGTGCAATCCATCTTGCCAAAAATCCTTCCTTCCATTCTAATACAAAGTACATTGATATTAGATATCAAAGGATTCACCAAGTGCTAGATGATGGGATACTACTATTAGAGAAAATACACACAGAAGGCAATCCAACTAATATGTTAACACAGATTTTTCCAAGGGATAAACAAGATATTTGTAGAACCTTGGTGGGTCTAATGCAAATGTGATGAAGATATTTTGGGATTGTATTAGTAACAAGGAGATAAAAATAATAGAAACAATATTCACCCAGGCTTCAATTTGTTCTCAAGTGGGAGATTGCTGTATGTGAGAACAAATAATAAAATAATTGTATTTCTCGAATTCTTAAAACTTCCAAAATGTACTCTTCTAGAGCGTTCTCCATTATTCTATCTTCTTCTATGAGAGCCTATATATGTATTCTTACTCTCAGATAAAAGACATAAGAAGGAGTAGATCAATAAGAAGGTGTAGAGATGAAGCAAAAGGACTAGAGTTGAGCCTTGATGTATTTATTTTCTAATAATAAATAAAGGATGATCCTTTCCCCGTGGTTTTTCCCTGCTGGGTTTTACATGTAAAATACTTGGTGTTCTATTGTTCTTTCACTGTCATTTTTCTTATTAGTTATTTTAGATCTGTCTGAGTGTATTTCAGATCTAGATCTTTTAGCTTCATATATATTCATGTGGGTTAGAGATCTATATAATTACGCTTCAGATATATTCATGATCATATCAGATCTATATACTTCTGCATTAGATCTATTGTTGATTGTTGTTTTTAACCTATCAAAATTCCTATACTCATAGGTAATGCATACCAATCCCTTCAAATATAGTCAATCTTAATATTGTTAGAAGATGTAGTGCTTGTATTATATGCTAAAAAATTGTGGTAAAAGGATATCTATGTGGAAACCTATGCGAGAATCTAAACTATTATAAGGAGGAGGTTGTTGCAACAACATCAAAAGATAAGCAATTTGGAGTTGCCCTAGTGAGACACCATGGTTTAGGCAAGGTGTAGAAAACTTTGGTTGTTGTTAAGATGATTTTGCTAGCAACACACTATGCTTGTAATTTTGGGAGTGATGCAATTTCATTGGTGATGTTATTTTAAATTTCATACATTTTAGTTGTTGTGAGAAAGCATTATAAAGACATGCACAATTGAAAGCACAATTATTGATCTATATGGACTTTTTTGGCCATGGGTATCGATGAAGACTAATGATGAATACGATTAGTCATTGTTAAAATATCAATGAATACATAATTTGAGGATTGTTGTTGCTCATCTTTGTAAGTTCACGTAGTTGTATTAAATTTGTTAAAGGGTATACAATAGTAATATCGAGAATGTAACCCTCACATTGGCCTTGTGTTAGTAGTGAGTGGGTATGTGTTAGTAGTGAGTGGGTGTAATAGTTACACCCATTTAGCTCTTGAATGATTGATGATTGTATATACATACTATGAAACTTGTAGAATTGTTGTAATGTTGTCAATGCTTAAATGACTATGCCATGTATTAGTTGTGAGTTAAGTGACCTTGTAATATTAGTTGTGAGTTTAGTAACCTTGTAAACTGTGATTTGGGCCACTAGTGACTATATTATTTACAACTCAAGAGAGAATATTTAATTTATGGGAAACATTTGTTAATGAAGATAAGGTGAAGACTTTACCATGAAAAAATAATTCACAACAAATGCTTATCATAGGAAATTGTTGAAATATAATTTTAACTTGTTATGAGACAATGTCCATTGGACGTAGCTTGGGTGGTTGGGAGGAATGGTTGTTACCCCCTGATCCAAGATATTTTCATCGTGACTTATAAAGAATTGTATTAAATAAGCATAAATTAAAGTGCACCATTAAAGAAGAGAAAACTAAAAAATGAAGAGACATAAGCATTAGATATGAACAAAAAAACTTGATAAGAGAGTTCGTCCCTGGTGGACTACGTCTCCAAGTCCTGCTCTCAAATGGGTAGGCTCTTTCATTAATTCAGCAAAAGAATTTGGAAAATACATAAAAATACCTCATTTTGAAATCAAGCTGCAGAAATAATGCTCAGATTAGAAAACATACATCATCATTGAATTCATGTCATCAAATTACCCATAAATGACTGTCTCCATGCCTTGATCTGACTCTGGCACTCCCAGGCCCACGAATAATTCTGTCTCAGTTTTCATGCCCTCTGCAATCTGCAATCATGACATTCCTTTGCCTCATAATTTGTGCCCGCAGTCATATGACTGCGCCTCCCCCTTTCGGTTGGGCGAAACCTGGGTTAAATAACAAAGTGACAGACAGATTTACCAACGAGCTCCGTTGGCGAGTTGGTTGTTGCTATTATTATTAAAGCGTTAATGTTAGGGGAGGTCTCGAGGTCAAACCCGCGAGCCTCCATTTTGGGCCATTGGTTATAACCCCTGATAAGTTTGGATATGTTGCGGACCTCTGCCAGATTTGGCGAGGCCCGACCCCATATGTTTTTTGAATTTTCGGTTATGGGCCATCCTTGGGCGTTTCGGGGGTGCCACGTGTCACTCGCTGATTGGTCCACCTTTTTGCTGACATCAACGCTCTTTCAATCCATACATGACACGTGGATCTTCCTGGGTGGTGCCACGTGGCGTTGCCTGGGGATGTCATGTGGCACTTTTCTACTGGTCCACATGGACCCCTGAAAATCCAATTGGCGGGTGACATGTGGCAGCCTTTAGTGCTTCCATGTGGTATGCTGACGTAAGCAACCATCATGCTGATGTCACCCTGCCATGTCAGCTATTGACATCAGCAGTACAGACGATGATGTGGCCCCTCTTGACTTGACCTGTTTGACCACAACTTTGGCCGTGAATATCTTCCAAACCGTAACTCCATTTGACGAGCTGTTTGTGCCGTTATAAATCTTGTGATGCACTCTTCACGATCATGCCATTTTCAATGAGTTTTTGGAACTTTGAAGTTTTACCCTTTCCCTGTCTATTGAAGCCATTCTGAGCGTTCTGAGTTGCCTCTGTGAGTTCTGAGTTGTTCTTTTCCTTCTCTGGATCCTTTTTGTATCACACCTTCCCATTGAGAGCTTTTTGGACCACCAAAATCTTTCATCAATCAACATGTAAGTGAGGGAAGAGTCCCCTCACTTTTCCCTTCTCGATCCACTTTGCCTTGCTTGGATGTGTGCCTTTTAATCCTACTTGAAGATAATCGACATCACCCCTATGTGAAGTCCTTGTTCTTCTATCCATGATGATATCTTCTTGAAGCTCATCCAAGTACTCAAGTGAAAAGTCATCAATTGATGGTATTGAAACTTCCTTGTCTTGATCCACGATCATGGGAGGATAAAAAAGTTTCAAGTTCTCAACGTTCACAACTGAGTAAATATGCATATAAGGTGGAAGATCTAGATGGAAAGCATTGGTACCACTTTTCTCCAAGATAGTGAAGGGTCCATAAGGAATGGGCTTGAGTTTATTTCCTTCATCCTTCAATCTTTCCTTGTTGATGTGAAGCCATACCTGGTCTCCAACCTGGAACTGATGATCAAACCTGTGCTTATCATGTTGACCTTTATACTGTGCTTGAATTTTCTCCAACTGTTCCCTGACTACCTGGTGTATATGCTAGATCCTCTCGATGAACTTGCGGGCTCTGTCCTTTATTTGTTCTTCATTTACATTGACATCTCTCCCATACATCAAGTCCAAAGGAACCTTTGGTAGGTACCCAAAGCATGTCTCAAAAGGCGAACTTTGAGTGGATGAATGTAAAGCTCAGTTGTACACATGCTGTACATAAGGTATATGTTCATCCCATAACTTGGGACCCTTGCTACAGTAGCCTCGAAGCAAAAATACCACTGTTCGGATTACCACCTCTGTTTGTCTGTCGGTCTGTGGATGGAAAGAAATTCTCCTCTTCAATTTGGTGTCCATCATTCTCCACAAGCTAGTCCAAAATTCCCCAAGGAATCGAGTATCTCAATCCGAGACGATAGATGTGGGTAATCCAAAGTGAACCCAAACATGTTGAAAGAAGAGATTAGCAATCTGCTCAGCAGTGATCTTCTTTTTACATGGCATCAAGATACACATCTTGCTGAACCTATCCACTACAACATACAAATAATCATGACCACCTTTGGTCATGGGTAGACCCCCTACAAAATCCATGGAGACACTTTCCCATGGCTGGGATGGAATAGGAAGTGGTGAGTATAGCACCAATTTTCTATTAGTGGGCTTACAAGTAGATCACATCACACACCCCTTTACATATTTAGTTACAATTGCTTTCATTTGAGGCCAATAACAAAACCTCTGCAAATGAGCCATAGTTTTTCCTACCCAAAAATTCCCAAACACAAGAGAATTATGAGCTTCTTGTATTACACAGACTCATTCACTTGTAGGAATACATAGCTTTCCAAGATGGTAGAGTAGTTTTCCTTGCAAAAAATAGTTCTCTACCTGTGCACCAAGGTTTAGCTTCACATATACTTCTTTAAAATCTTCATTGATGGCATATTGTTCTACATAGATATCGTGAGATAAAGACGTATTCTTCAAAATAACAGAAGCAACAATAGGAGGTCTAAAAATAATATCAACGACCTTGTTAATTGTACCCTTTTTGTACTTGCTTACCAAGTGAAATTGTTGTAGAAAACCCATCCACCTGTAATGTCCAGATTGTTGCAATTTGGTCTGTGCTTGAAGATACTGTAAGGGTTGGTGATCTGTATGTATGATTGTTTCCTTCCCTAACAAGTAGTGCTTCCATTTCTTTATGCTCTGGACTAATGCATACAACTCTTTATCATATGTGGGATAGTTAACAACAACTTGGTTAAAAGTTTCAAAATGGTAACAGATAGGCTTACGATATTGCATCAATACTGTATCCATGGCGTATCCGCTGGCATCTGTCTTGATCTCAAAAGGTTGTTGAAGATTCGATAGTGCTAATACTGGTGCGGTATTGATCTTCCCATTCAAAGTGTCAAAAGATTTTTGTTGATTTCCTTCCCACTGAAAAGTGTTCTTCACACTAGTTAAGGCATGCAAAGGAGCTGCTATAAAGGAGAAGTTGGGAATGAATCTCCTACAATACTGGACTGCACCTAAGAAGCTTCAAACTTCGGTTACACTTTTTGGCTCAAGCCAATTTACAATTACATCAATTTTGGAAGGGCAATTTTCAATTTTTCTCCTCCTACAATATGACCTAAGTACACAAGTGCAGTCTTGCCAAATTCAAATTTAGACAATTTTACATACAAATTTTCCCTTTGCAAAGTATCTAATACTTGCTTTACATGCCTCACATGCTCATCCCAAGTCCCACTAAAAACAAGAATGTCGTCTAAATATACAATCACAAATTCATCTAGGAAAGGCCTGAATACATCATTCATCACACGCATGAAAGTTGTCGGAGCATTACAAAGCCCAAATGACATAACCAACCTCTCAAAAAATTCCTGTTTGGTTTTAAAGGCAGTTTTCCATGCATCTTGTTCTGCGACTTTGATTTAATGATATCCACTGTGCAAATCCAACTTAGTGAAATATACAACATTCTTTAATTGATCAAGTAAATCATCTATGCGAGGAAAAGGGTATCGATTTTTCACCGTGATTTTATTTAAATAATGATAATCGACACACATTTTCCATGTGCCATCCTTCTTTGGCACCATCACGATCAGAGAACCACAAGGAGATGAACTGGGCCCAGTGACCCCTTGATCCAATAAGCCCTGTACCTGCTTCTTGATCTTTGTCATCTCCATAATTGACATCTTGTACATGCCCACATTAGGAAGAGGAGAATCCTGCTGAAGATATATCTCATGTTGAATTTTCCTCTTAGGAGGTAATCCATCTAGTTCCTGAAAAATATCATCATACTTTGAAACAATATCAATTAATTCCTTTTTATGAGATGGATCACACACTTGGAAAGTGTCGGATGTCTCAACATCTTTCTCTTTGATGAGCATGAGTACATATGTCTTACTAGTGTTTATGAGCCTTTTCATTTGACCCACACTAACAAGTGTTGTATTTACCCTCATGCTGTGAGCCCTAACAATATATTCCACTCCCCCTTTAGTAAGGTGGTATTTGTTCTCATGACGAAATAAAACTTCTTTTCTATCATAAAGATAAGGAATTCCCAACACTATGCCACATATATCAAGTGGTACAACACCCAAATCCACTTCATCAATCAATTTTGAAGTAATAACAAATTTGATCCTATATTGTTTGGTGACATTAAGTTTTTCTTTATCACATGCCCAACTAAGAGGATAAGGCTTCAGATGTGGTTTCGTTTCAAGACCCATTTTCTTGACAAGTGCTTTAGATATTAAGTTTACTTGGGAACCCAGATCGAATAATGTATCTATCTTAGTATGTTTAGATACAACTTTGATATGAAATAACTCATTCCTCTTTCATTCATCAACATGAGATTCATCATTGGAACTTGAACTAGCATGAAGAGAATCTTTACCTTGTACTCCAACCGTTGTGATCTTTCCCTCATCCCTGAATCGGAACCAAGATCTTGCTGCACTGTAGCAACGGTCTTTGTCTTCCCCTTTCCACCGAACTATTTCGGTTTCTTTTCTGGATGCATTTTCCAACAATGTTCTTCATCGTGACTGCTCTTCTTGCAATGAGCGCAAGATGGTTTTCCTCCTTCTCTCGTCATTGTAGCGGTCTTCTTGTCCTTCGTTTTAAACTTCTTAAAAGTATTTTGTGGGAAATTGTAAGGTTTCTTTGTGGGATCTAATTAAACATGTTTCCCCCTGTTCTCAAGGTGAGTGGCTTGCACACAAACCTCATCAAGACTATTGGGGTTAAACAAGAGAAAAGTATGTTGAATATAACTGTGAAGTGCGCCAATATACTTCATTAAATTTTCATAAGAATCCAAAGGAATGTTCAATGCAAGAGCTTTCTTACTAAATTCTTTTGTGAAACTTTGTACAATTTGTCCTTTACTTTTCCTTAAAGTTTGCCATTCCATCATTGCTTTATGTAAATACCCTAATGGATAAAATTGCTTCCTTATCATTGATTTAAATTTCGAGCATGAGGAAATAAGCTTACCACACTTGCTTCTGCCCCAAAGCTTGCTCTCCCATCATATGAGAGCGGTGCCTTCCAACTGAAGAGAATCCAGTTGCACTTTAACTTCCTCTTCATCAATATGATGGACACGACAATACACTTCGACCTGTCGGATCCAATTATCTAGTTTTCAGGATTAACATCTCCATTAAACATAGGTAAAATAAATTTTACATCAAACTTTAATAATGGTTTCTTAAAAGAGGCTTTATGGCTAGAATGATGAGAATGCTCAAAGGAAGGAGAACTAGAACTCAAAGGTGAAGAATAAGGCTCAGGAGGCTCTCCTCCAGCCCCTTGGTTTATCGAAGCATCATCATTTGCATGTGCTTCCTTTTTCTTCTCTTTCTTCTTCATCCTCTTTTCATAATCTCCATACATTCGTTCGACCATTTCTGACATGCGATAAAAGACCATGTGAAAGTTTTTCCCCTGTTCATCACGCTTGTCCTCTTCTGCCATTTTCTTCCTTCTGGATACACGACCAACTTCGGGATTGAACATGTTTAGAGTTCCTTCACCTTGCTTATGCTTGGCCCTAGTAAGCATTCACACTCAACAATTCAAGTCAAAGATGACTGCTTTGATACCAACATGGTCTGGGATATTTTCATCGTGACTTATAAAGAATTGTATTAAATGAGCATAAATTAAAGTGCACCATTAAAGAAGGGAAAAATAAAAAATGAAGAGACATAAACATCATATCTGAATACAAAAACTTGATAGCGGAGTTCGTACCTGGTGGACTACGTCTTCGGGTCCTGCTCTCAAATGGGTAGGCTCTTTCATTAACTCAACAAAAGAATTTGACAAATACATAAAAATACCTCATTCTGAAATCAAGCTGCAGAAATAATGCTCAGATCAAAAAACATACATCACCACTGAATTCGTGGCGTCGAATTACCCAAAAATAATTGTCTCCACACCTTGATTTGACTCTGGCACTGTCAGGCCCAAGAAGAATTCCGTTTCAGTTTTTGTGCCCTCTGCATTCTACAATCATGACAATGATTTGACTTGTAATCCATGCCCACAGTCGTACGTCCGCACATCCCCCTTCTGGCTGGGCGGAAACCGACTTAAATATCAAAGCGACAGATGGATTTACCAACGTGATCCATTGGTGAGTTGGTTCTTGGTACTATTATTAAAGAGTTAATGTTGGGGGAGGTCCTAGGGTCAAACCCGCGGGCCTCCCTTTTGGGCCATTGGTTATAGCCCCTGCTAAGTTTGGATACCGACTTCTATTATTGGAGGATATGCTAGATACGACGGACCTTTGCCAGATTTTCTGAGGTCTGGCCCCATATATTTTTTTGAATTTTTTGTTACGGGTCGTCCTTGGGCGTTTAGGGGATGCCACATGTTTGCTGACGTCAACACTTCGTCAATCTGTACATGACACGTGGCGCTTCTTGGGTGGTGCCACGTGGAGTTGCCTGGGGTGCCACGTGGTACTTTTTTACTGGTCCACATGGACCTCTGAAAAGCCAATTGGCGGGTGATACGTGGCAGCCTCTGGTGCTGCCACGTGGTATGATGATGTCAGTAACCATCATGTTGATGTCACCCTGCCATGCCAGCTGCTGACGTCATGCTGTACAGACGATGATGTGGCCCCTGTTGACTTGACCTGTTTGACCACAACTTTGACTGCAAATCTCTTCGAAACCGTAACTCCGTTTGATGAGCCGTTTGCACCGTTAGAAATCTTGCGACACACTCTTCACGACCATGCCGTTTTCATTGAGTTTTGAGAACTTTGAATTTTTTCCCTTTCCCTGTGCGCTGAAGCCATTCTGAGTGTTCTGAGTTGCCTCTGTGAGTTCTGAGTTGTTCTCTGCCTTCTCTGCATCCTTTTTGGATCACCCTCCCCACCCAGGTTCAATTCCTTGTAAGTGACATGTGATGCCCTTAAATGGGTCCATATGATGCTCTTGTTGTTGAGCCCCAAATATTTTGAAAATTTTCGGCCTCCCCATGTTTTCTCACGGATTTCAGGGGGGTTTTCCGTGAACGTAGCGAGTACCAATCTTCGGTGTCGTGAACCACATGTAAAAAAAAAAAAACTTGTTATGAGACAAATGTTTATGTAAATTAGATGCATCATGTAAAATATGCATGAGACAATTAGAGGCATGAAAAAGTTACATACATTATGTCGAATATGCATTACCATATATAACATTAAAGGGAGAATTTAGTTGTTTTAATTTTACGTCATAAATGTATATATTTACGTCCTAAGGTATGTGAAATATAAGCACTATGTAGAAAGTTAATTATTGGTTAACTGTTTTTTCATCCTATCCATTCGCTGATAAATAGTATGTATCCAATGAACATGATATATAAGGCAGTGAACTAATGATTGGACCGGTGAATGGTGCTTAATGTTTCCTATAAGACATTCACGTCTCAACATTGTATGTTTCCCTACCGACATTTAGTTAGATCACATCTATTAGATTGGTTTGACCACCATGAATGCCATCTCAGACATCCATACTACTATGTATCAATGAACTCCACGAGGAAACCATGGTCGCACAAAGCAACACTCTGAGCTTTCCCCTTTACTGAACATGCATTCCACGCTGAAGTCATGGTGGCCCATTGACCTGAACTTAACTGGATTGTAGATTTCGTTCATCCAACATATCTGAAGCAAAGTCAACCATTGACTTCTGTTGACTTCACTCCATGCTCGTTGTATGCATAAAATCTGTAATCGAGATAAGTATTGTAGCACTCTAAGCTTTTACCCTTCGGTGAACTCAGAGAGGCAGATGGGGCAGTCGATGAGGGGCGGCGGTGGTTGCACTGGAGATAAATTATGGACATGGCCTTCACGGCCTTCTTCTTGAGCCCCGTGTTGGCCAACAATTAGACGATTCGAAAAATTCCATCAACAGGCTACAACATAGTGCACACCTTAACATAGACCCACGATGCACACAAGAGCACACAACAAAGTCTCAGGATGACCACCAAATTGGAGTCGAAATCGTTGTTCACGTCCAGGTAAGGGTTTCGTGGCTCATGGTGCTTAGAGGACAGGAGCGGCTCCTGAACCTTCCTGTGACCACTCATATTCTCAGATTCAATTTTGAAACCTCAAACACACGACCTACCCAATCAATCAAGAAACCTAAAAGAATCCAAATTGTTAGAGGAGATCACGAGTAAGAAACAAATGTTGGCCACAACGTTTTAAGCTTTAAATCGGACAACCTCCAGAATAGAATGTTGAAAAAATAACACTTCGAGTGTTGATGATCTTGTAATAGTAATTAGTCATTTCACATTTCCCATCTCTGATTATGTCTCCTCTTGCACTTGTTTTATCCAAAAGGATACTTGCGCTGAATATATTGGCCAACCACAGATAAAAACAGAGGAAAAGGAGAAGAAAACTCAGGTTTTCTTTAACGATTATACATGTAGGGATTTGGTTATCATGTTGTGTGACCAGACACTTCCTATGTCTCAAACCACAGGTGAGCACAGATGGTTGCATGTCACCACCTCCACATTACATGTACCAAACAAAATGAATACGAAAAGGTAATCTAAAGTTATGGAATATAATGACGTCGTCTAATAACAAATGTTTATGGATTGAATACCTGCAATTCCATTATCCTATCTCATCTGACTTTAATTTGACCATTTACATACAAATTATGATTCCCTCGTTTCTGCTCTTTTATAGGATTCTTACAGTAAGAGCCATAAAATAAAAGTTAGTGAGATAAGTGTTGGGGTTGCACAAAAAAAAGTTAATGAACAAAGAAAATAATGAAGATAACACATATCACACATATAGAGAGGGAAATGATATCCTTTATTGCTCAATTAACAATGGAGAAATGAATACAAGTCTCATGGAGCACCTCACGGGCTTTCATATTTAAACAGGAAAGATCTCAAGCATTTATAGGAATACAAAAATTCAAACACTTGAGAAACCTCCAACTAAACAAATGTAACTACAAGGTATGTGTTGTCACCACCCAACAATTTCCACCTTGACAACGATTTTTGTGATACCTTACCTAATGAATCAATCATCACCTTTCTTGTAAGCCAAGAGAATCAAAACACCACCACAGCTTCTCTAACAATACTAGTTGCATGAACATCTCTGCACAATTTGCTCCAGCATGGATCACTCCACCTCCTATGAGTCAACATAACCATAGACTAAATCACTGCAACCATTATAGGTGATACTCATGCTTCTAATATGCCAAAGCACCCATTACCATGCTATTTACCTAGTTTTTTCCACGTGTCCATTGACAACACCAACTTCATGTGAAATACTTGAACATTCCATCGCATACATCATCCTTCCTATTGAACTTGCATAAGGTATACAAGACATATACTTCTTTTCTTCCTTACTATCTGGACATAAACTTCAAGAAAGATTTCAATGAAAAGCTAAAGGGATATTTACTAATTTCACAATGTTCATATTGAATCTCATCAGTATATTCTCCATAGACTTGTGACAACCACAACTTACCGTTTTTCTCGTATTTGTGTACTTCTATGTCCAAGATTTGTTTTT
This sequence comes from Picea mariana, assembly GCA_032191745.1. Lineage (NCBI taxonomy): Eukaryota > Viridiplantae > Streptophyta > Pinopsida > Pinales > Pinaceae > Picea > Picea mariana. Next base: position 92,859 of record JASDQU010104315.1, on the reverse strand, counting down.
CTTCTCCTCAGTCCTTCAACTGAAACATCCTAACTAATCGGGCCTTTAACCCATTGAGCTCAAACATGATTTACTTGCAACAAGTATATCATCAACATAACAACAAGATAATGAATATTTCATAAACACAATGATCATAATCACTACTTAAGAAACTTTGGCTCATCATGAAGGAATCACATATCTTGTATCATTTCTTGGTTACCTTAGGCCATACAATGATTCCTTGAGTTTGCAAACATATCTTCGTTTGTGATCTCGACCAAATTTTGATTGTTCCATATACATATCTTTGCTAGTGATGATTTTGTGGGTAGTAGGATCCCACAATATACATCCCTTATCTACATCACTATAACCAACAAAGATATACTTCCTTGACCGAATTCGTCCAAGCCAACCAAGTGAGCCTTCACCCCTAACCTCCAATTTAATTTCAACGGAGTATCCTATGCCCTTTTAAAGGATTCATTGCAAGCAATTCATGGGATCTAAAAAAAATGAGATACCAAAACCATGTGCCCAAAACCATGACTCTTGACCTAACTCCCCCCCCCCCTTTTCCCATGACCAAAATATGGTCAAACCTCCCTCAAAGTTAGTGTATCTAGGAACATCACATGCTCCCCCTTATCACCTAGCTCTACGTCTAGACTTTACCAATAAAATTTCAAACCTGGGGTACACATACCTAACCAGGTATTATAGTTGTATGCCCATTTACATATAATTAAAAAAATGTGAGCTCCACCTCAAAATTTGCATTAGAAAATATCCCACATTTTGTGGACCAACCGCTAGCCACCATCTCTTTGAATCCGAGTGAGCCCATCGACTCTTTGCTTCCATGCTTTACTTGCCACCATCACCACTAGATCTAAACCTGCCTCCTCCAACAACTCACTATATCTCGTTTAGGCATTTCGTTAAAGATTTTACATGCATCCTCCAAGTTTTCACACTTGGCATACATATCCACAAACCTTAGCACCAACAACAATACTCTGCACATATTCCAAGAATTTCACACAAACAAGAGTAGAAATCTATTTTATATCCCTTGGAGGCCATCGTTGACTCCATGTCCAGACATTCCTGCTATGTGTAAGCACTACAAAGTGTGTGCCTCCACATGTCTTCTTACAAATGTGAAGTTGCGGAGCATAGCGTGGAGGAATAACTATATCCCACCTTAACACTTTAGCTAGACAAACCTCCATTTTTTTGTTGCAAATTGATGTCTGGATTACATATTTTGATCACAGGTTTATGTTGCGATAGAGTGTTTGAGGTCAAGTCAAGGGTTTTTTGACCTCCAAATCAACATTCATCACATGTATCGAAAACTAGTCAACTATAGAATGGTTTTCTATGCATAGCGCTAGTTGGTGACTTTGCAAAGGAATTGTGAAAAGGATCGCAAACCTCATGGCCACTAACATTAATACAATAGAACTCAGAGCATTTTCTTCCCAAATGAGCAAAGGTTCTTGATGAAGTTGGCACAACGTATGATGAGTATTACTTGTTGGGGTCATACTTGCACAATCAAAGTTAATGAACAAAGAAAATAATGAAGATAACACATCTCACACAGATAGAGGGGGTAATGATATCCTTTATTTCTCAGTCAACAGTGGAGAACTGAATACAAGTCTCATGGAGAACCTCACGAGCTTCCATATTTAAAAATGAAATATCTCAAGCATTTCCACGCATACGAAAAGCCAAATGCTTGAGAAACCTCCAATCAAACAAATGTAATTGCATGGTGTGTGTTGTCACCACCCAACAATAAGCATCTAGTATACATGGATGAAAAATAATAGTTCCCATTTAACTATAGAAAAGAGGCGTTTACACAGTAGGTAGCTCTCTCTCTCTCTCTCTCTCTCACACACACACACACACACACACAATGTAGCAAATAACATGGAAAAGTATTTTGGTATGGTTATCACTTAGAAGCTAAAATTAGAGGTAGGGTACATTTTTATTTTCAAGAGCTTAGGATTTTTTAGGGAATAAATGAGGTGTATCTATTTGCATTAATTATAAGTTACAACAATCACACATCAAAATTTCATTGTTTTCATTAGCGATAGGTGGTCTAAGTGGATATCGGTGGCAACCCACCTATTCCAATTGGCTCAAAATAGTTTATTGGCAATTTACTATTTTTAAAAGTTTTTCGGGTCCCAAACTTTTGGGGCCATTTTGAGAGCCTAAACGATGTTTTTTCATGATAGGTGATGCAAACGCGCCACCCAGGCACGCCTGCTCCCACAGGACCTTCTTCTCCTTCGGCCCGAAGAGCTAAAATGCTCTTTGAATCCCTTATCGGGACTTTCCTACACCCACAGGACTCACCTTATGATCTCCCTTCGTTCTATCAAGAAATCGGACCCCGCGTGATCGCAAGTCTTGAAACTATGGGATTGGGTTTTACAAATCCCCGAACCCCGATGAACATTCACCCACGTGTTCCTTGCTTTTATCGGGAATTTTCCCGTCGGGAAATCGACACTTGCAAGGTCGTGAATCACTCACCTCACGGATCCTCGATTCCCGATCTGCGATGCTACTCTTTGCACCCCTTAGCTCCCTCCGGCTAACTCCTTTTCGCATGTGACTTGCTAGTCCACAAGACCATGGTCCTTTCCCTTATCGGAGTTTCGGAATTCGCAGAATTGGAGTGTGTAGAACTTACACCCTTGGAATTTTTGATTCTCCGATTTTCGATGCCACTTGGCGTTGACTCACGACAAGGCTTGACCTTCCGACACTTGTCCCTTTCCTTGGCCCCTATGGCCCACACTCCTATGGTGATCGGGAAATCACGTATCACTAAATCGCGATTTCTGTTGCACAAATTCACAGGACCCTCCAAGTCCCGAAACCCGATACGGATGACACCTGTCCTCCACTGAAATGCTATGATTGTGGGACCGTCACGTTTCAGAATTTCGTGACTTCTCCTACCGTGGTTTTCTTGTCACTGAGAATCCCAAAATGCCGATGCTCGATGCACGTGCGAGCTCTCTCCTCCATGTCACCACTTCCTCGTCGCTCTATCGGGTATCGCGAAATCGCGATTTATAGTGCACCAGTTCCGTTGTATGCGGAAACCCCGAAATGCCGAACCTCGACTCCTTTAGATCCTCAGACACACGTCCCTCAGATCGAATGACTCCGACCATGTCGGGAAATCGCGGATCGCGATTTCATTGTTCAAGAGTTTCACAACTCCAGAAACCCCGATATCCCAAACTCCGACTCTCCGGGATCTCTCGCCACGTCTCCCTGTTGTTTGGACGGCTCTGATCCTATCGGGAAATCGCAAATCGTGATTCCTACATGCGAGAGTTCTATGCCTCTGGAAACTCCGATGCTACAAATGTCGACTCGTCAGGATCTTCGGCCACGCGTCCTCGCCGATGGACGGTTCAAAACTCCCGTCGGGAAATTGTGGATCGCGATTCCAACATGCGAGAGTTCTATGTCCTCGAAAACCCTGATTCTTCGATGAGCTGAACCCCGATGACTCCCTGGTTCCTTGACACGTGTCCTGCCAAGATCAACGACTGAGATTCTCTCTCGGGATTTCGAGAACCACAAGGTCTCGATTCTCTACCTTAACAAAACCCCGATGAATCTAATATCCCGATGACTTCCCCGAGACTCTTCCTCTGCACACTAGGGATTAACTCAGGTGAAACTTCTCGAGATCTAACGGCTGACGGGATTTCATCAATCTCCTCTACGAATCCTGACCGTCGATTCCTCTCCTCCCCTCTTAAGAACTTCTTGGCACGAAAATATCCTGTGCTCCACATTAACGATGTCACGAAGGTGCTATACCTCCTGAGCTTTTCCACTTTGCTTCTTCAGAGAAACTTGCGCACACTCCTTGTGCTCAACATTCAACAACTTCCCAGTGTTGAATCCTTTCGGCTCTGCGCACTTCCTGCAACAGTAGTCTTAGATCTCCTTTGCTCAGATTTACAACTGAGACTTTTCTTCGCCTGCACACTCCTTGCATGGCTTTAGCAACCCACTTTCACTTCTCAGAGCTTTGAGAACAAGAGTTTAACTCCTTGAGCCTCCTGTCAACGCACTCCTTGCGGATGATTTCAACTGCACTCCTTGCAGGAATCCTTGCTCAAAAGGAGAAACAATCGTAACTCACTTCACCTCCTCTCAGACTTCTATCTTAACACATGAAATCATACACACAACATAAAAAAAATGCCTAATAGGAAGAAATGTTCATAAACAGAGCATTCAACACACATACATAGAGAATAACACAACAACCATAAATTGAAATCAACTTCTTCTATTAATTCAAGATATATACATGGGTGTTCTTATATATCTCTCTGCTATTCTCCTATGCTCTAGATTCTTCTAACTCCTGTTGCTAATGTTACAATGATACAAATGAGGGTGTCTATATCCGGTTTCCCTCCTGCGCTCTAAAAACTGTCTAATCTAAGAATTCAATTCTATCTACCTGCAACTACTACTATAAATGCCTCTGTCTATCTCAGACGAGAGCGTATGGCTCAAGGTATGATTAAATTCTTAACAAGGCGTCATAATTAAATGATCTCATTTATGTTTGTGCATCAACTTCAAGGGAAATTCAAAAAAACTTGCGTTGGACGTCTTCCAGCTAACTTCCTGTTTCCACGTTGGCTTGCTTGTCGTGAGGGATGGTCCTGCATCAATAGGGAACCTCGATAATAGTCAATAGTTGTGATTGAGCCTCCAAAATGAAGCTCCTCATTTATACCTTTCCAACGAGCTATTGTGCACCCCAAACAAAGATCATATGCTAAAGTTACGCCCTCGGGAAGTTGATACACCAAACTACCCAAAACGGGGTCCACAAAACTGTTGGCTTTTCATCTTCCGAGGTTAGGGTTTTGGATTTTTTTTTATGTTAAAAAGGACTTTTGAGCCTCATTGTAACAACCATCTTCTTGTGAATGAGCGTATCCATCACATCTCTTCTCATAGATAATTTTCCACCATTCTAGCAAGTCTTTCAATCTGTATTTCTATAGTTTTGTAGATTTCACTCATTAATAGAAATCGTGTATTAATGTATCTATGTGTTTATGGTTATATCTATGATATATATCTATTATATTATTGGATATCTGATATATCTCTTTACATTTATTTATTATATCTCCGCTCTCATTTCGTTCCGCTCATAAATCCAAATCAGTGGTATCACAACAGACTGCTCTTGATCATTTTTCAGTGCATGTCCCCGATGAGGTCCGAGTATAGAAAGTTGGGTCTCGATCTTGTATCTCTTGAGGAAAATCACTCTCACACACCCAAGAAACCCTCCATGGAGAAAGAAAATAAATATGACAGAGAAGAAGATTCTATTAATCTATTGTTTGAGTGATCCAGGTGGATATTGGTGGCCACCCACCTATTCCAACTGGCTCCTCGTGTCCGTTTTTGTTCAACACGTCTTTTTATACTACTTTATAATTATGATTTATACACTTCTGAGCTATCTGAAGCCTCACACATTTTCTAGGTGAATACACATGGCCTCTCGCTTAATCCAACTGGCTTATTTTGTATGTTTTCATGTTAGCACATCTTGCTGTACTTTCAGGGTTGTTTTGGGGCCCTAAACATTGTTTTTTTGGATTGCCATAGTCAAACTATATACGAAGTTAGAGTCTGACGAAGAAATGTTTATTTCTCTAAAAGACCTTTCCAATAGGCTATCACGTGCCTAAAACGAAGGTCGTATGCAAAAGTTATGACCCTAGGAAGTTGAGGTACCAAATTACACCAACTTACCCATAGGGCCCACATGACTTTTGGTGTTTCACCTTCCAGGGTTAGGTTTTTGGATGTCTAGGTTTTTAGAATTCATGAGTAATATGAAAATGGCCTATGGAGCCTAATTGTAATCCATTCTACTCAGACGGATGTGCATAGCAACAACATCTCTTCTCACAAATAACTACCACCATTCGAGCAAGTTTGAGTTCTGCAGTTTTACAGTTTCAACCTATTTCATTATTTAATAGAAGATAATGTTCACTGAATATTTGTGTTATTCTTCCTATCTCTATGTTTATTGTATCCAGTCTGTTAATCAATTCATTCTGCTCCTAAATCCATATCAGTGGTATCAGAGCAGACTTCTCTTCATTCATTTTTCTTCGTGCATGTCCTCAACAAGGTCTGGGTACAAGAAGTTGGGACTTGAACCCATCGAGCCATTACCATATCGATCGCACTGAGCCCAAAAACAACCCATGGGGGACAAAAATAAATATGATGGAGCAGGAGATCCTATTAAAATGTTTCTCAAGAAAGCCCTTGCACAAAAAAGGAACGAAATGATGGACAACTTCGCGTAGATCCTTCGACGACTACACACGGGAGAAGCATCTTCATCAAGTGGCCATGCAATCCCCTTAAAGGTACATGTAAATTTTGATATTCCATTATTTGAAGGACTGATAGATGCAAATGATGTAGATAAATGGTTGAATCTGCTCAAAGGATATTTTTTGGTCCACAAATTTTCTGATAGGAAAAATATCACTTTTGCACTCCTCAAGGTCATTCCCCATGTGAAAGAATGGTGGGATACATACTCTGAGCAAAGGGCCGTGGAGGAATCTGTAATTTTTGTGGTGGCCCCTACATGGGATTCCTTCCGGGACACCATTAAAAAACAATACTATCCTTTTGGAATCTATGAAGACCAGTACACCAAATGGACCACCCTACGTCAAGAAAAGGACCAGACAGTACCAGACTTCACCAATATTTTCCATACCCTACACACAAAATTGGGTATCAAATATTCTGAGCGTCATATGGTGCTCAAATACCACAACTGTTTACATCGATACATTCAAACAAAAATGGAGTTCCTGGACATCACCTCATTGGGCACGACTTATAGATACGCTGTCAAGATCGAGCAAACATTTAAGCAGAAACAACGAGAGTTTGGATCTACAAACCCCTCACAGCCGAAGTAGGGAAAAGGCAGCCCGAAATCACATAACAAGGGACCAAGTCAAGATGCCTGCCCTCAAGAAAATCTGTCCAAGCCGCAACATAAGAAGGGAAATGAAAAGATGAATAAGGACACGAGAAAATGGCGTGAGTACCATAAAATTCCTTGGCACAACACCGATGAATTCCACTCCAAGCAGTCCCTCGTGGCTGAAGTGAAGGCTTCTGAGTCAGAGGTCGATTCTGATTTCGAGTCAAATCATGAAGGAGTGAATCAGAATATTGATGCTGAACCTAGTGCCACAATCATTACCACCAAAGTTTGGCCAAGTGAACCAAAAGAACCAGAGGAATGGGAATGCCTTTTTCACTCGCAGATGTGGGTCAAGGGGGCTCCAATTTATTTCATTATCGACAACGATAGTCAGAATAACCTGATTTCAGTAGAGGTATTCAAGTGGCTGGACCTGCCAACAACACCACACCCACATCCCTATACCATTGGCTGGCTTTATCAAGGAAGAGATCTCTGCGTCAGCCAACAATGTCGTCTGCCCTATGGCATCAAGCCTTTCAAAGATGAGGTTCTATGTGATATTGCTCCCCTTAAATTTTGTGATGTTCTTTTAGGACAACCATATTTATGGAAGCGTCATGTTGTGTATGAGTCTAGACCCCGCAGTGTTATTATTACTTTGGGTGGCACCGCCTACTGCTATTTCTTTAATCTCTGCTAAGAAATGAAGTAAGGTCATTTCACATATTGGGAAGTTCATCTTCTTTGTGATCCGTGCTCATAGTAAGTAGAAGGTCGCCGCCACATCTGTGGCTTCTACACAACGCCTCTCTTTGCAACAAAAGCAAGTGGACGAGATCATGGAAGAATACAGAGACATCTTCGCCTCACCTACAGGGGTATTGACACACTGCTAATTCAAGCATCCCATTGATATGACCCCCGACACAACTCTACCTAATGGGCCAGTCTATTGATGCTCCCTGATGGAGAATGACGAAATCAGGCATTAGATCCAAGAGCTAATTCAAAAGGGTCAGATCAGACCCAACTCCTCCCCTTGCGGAAGCCCGATTGTACTGGTACAAAAGAAGGACGAGACTTGGCGACTCTGCATTGATTACAGAGCCTTAATCAAAATCACAATCAAGAACCACTACCCCATTCCTAGGATTGATGAACTTCTTGACCAACTCAAGGGGGAAAAGTTCTTCAACAAGATGGACCTGAAGTCTAGTTACCACCAGGTTCCCATCGAAGCAAGTGATTTTTGGAAGACAACCTTCAAGTCTAAAGAAGGTCTATATGAATGACTAGTCATGCCCTTTGGCTTAAAAAATGTACCAACCACTTTGATGAGGTTGATGGATGATGTATTGAGACCCTTCACCAACTCCTTCGCGGTGAACGTGGGAGGAGCACATGCACCATATTCAACAGGTTTTGAGCACTCTATGACAACACAAGATTTATGCCAACTTAAAAAAATTCTCTTTTGGCATGAACATGGTCCAATACCTGGGCTACATTGTTGATGAGCATGGATTACATGTTGATCCAGCTAAGATCCAAGTCACCCATGATTGGCCAACCCTGACCACATTGAACAAGCTTCAGATCTTTCTGGGTCTCGCCAATTTCTACCGATGGTTCATGTTGGTATTCTTCCATATTGCATGGGCCCTCAGGCAAGTGATCAAGGGAAGTGGTAGGGCCAAGTTTTTATGGGGAAAGGAGAAACAAAAAACATTCGAGGATCTGAACCATTGCTTATGCTCAGCTCCAGTACTCTCCTTGCCCGATCTGCAACACCCATTCGAGATTGAGACTGATGCATCTGACTATGATGTGGGTGCAATTCTCACTCAACATGGGAATCATGTGGCATACCATAGTGAGACACTCTCTGATACTATCCAAAAATATCCCACCTATGACAAGGAAATGTATTCCATTGTACAAGCCTGCCGTCAATGGAAACATTACATTCTGGGGAAAGAGATGATCAAATACACTGATCACAATCCTCTGTAGTTCATACAGCCATAGGGGAAATTGTAGAACAATGACAATCAAAAGTGGTCCACTTACTTGCAACAGTTTCATATCAACATCAAGTATAATACATGTATCTCCAATCGTGTCACTAACTGTCTCAGTCAGCCTCTTGTGGCTGCACTCACCACTGTGCTCTAGTCCTGTGGACATGAAGCATGGGAGTGCCCCCAACGTTTTCAGCAAGATCCAGAATTCACAACCACATATAATCTCTTGGGTATAGGTGCCACTGTCACCGATTTTCACATTCATGAAAGTCTCTTATGCCACCTGGGCCATCTATGTGTTTCTACAGGCAAGCATTCCAAGCTGATTTGGGAAGCCCACTACAATCGGGTGGCAGGACATTTTGGCGTAGAGAAAACTGTGGCTGTTCTTCAGAAACATTTTTATTGGCCAAAACTTCGACAAGACGTCAACAAGTATATTAGATATTGCACTTCCTGCCCCATTTCCAAGACAACCATCAAGAAGCAAGGCTTATACACCCCTCTTCCTATTCCCAAGAAGCTGCGGGAATCCATCTCAATGGATTACATGTCTAGTTTTTTGTCCACCAAGCACGGGAATGACTGCGTGTTTGTGGTCGTTGATCTGTTTTTAAAGATGGCCATCCGCACAACCTGTAAGAATAATTTCACAGCGACATAGACTGCCAAGATCTTCTTTGAACGAGTTTGGGTCCACTTTGGGATACCACAGGCCATCATCTCTGACCGTGACAACAAGTTCCTCAACACCTTTTGGTCGAGTCTCTGGTATTTGTTTAACACCAAGCTCACAAAATCCATTGCTTTCCACCCCAAAATCGATGGCCAAATTCAGGTCGTCAATTAGATGATTGTGCACATATTGTGCATGTACAATTCTAAGCATCCTCATACATGGGACGAGAGTCTTCCATATTTCCAACATAGCTACAACAAGGATCTTCATAGCTCCATCGACCATAGCCCATTTCAGGTGGGTCTGGGATTCCAACCCTTGGGACCCATTGATGTTGCACTTCCTCTTGCCACTGCACATACAGACTCTTCCCCTGATCATTCTGCGATCGACAAAGCCACCAGATTCATTGAGCGGATTCATCACATTCGCCAACAGGTCCAGGAGATTTTTCATAAATCCAATGCTAAGTACAAGCAACGCCATGATCAACACAGGGTACCACACTGGTTTTAGGTTGGTGACAAAGTATGGTTACATTTGTAGAAGGAGTGTCTCATCATGCCCCATCATAAGATTTTTCGACTTTGTTATGGGCCTTAAATTATCACCAAGGTTGTGCGTAGCAATTCTTTTGTGCTCAACACTCCAACCTTCCTTAGTCTGCATCAAATATTCAATGTGGACCTCCTTCGACCATATTTTCCACCCTTATTGGACACCTCTGATATCTCTGAACAACTGACTCCAACAGAGCTCAATTTTGACTGCATGGAACAAGCATCCACCAATTATATTATGGACACACAGGTCAAGGGAACTCTCCAGCAGCGAATCCAGTTTTATCGGATTGTCAAGGCAGGGAAACTCCTACATCAAAGCAAGTCCCTCACTCGAGGCCAAATCCAACAGAAGTTTCCTCACTTGATGGGGGAACTCAATGCAATGGAGACCATTTCTTCCTAAGGGGGGAGGATTGATCCAAGTGTATATTGGTGTCCACCCACCTATTCCAACTGTCTCCTTGTGTCCGTTTTTTCTTAGCACATCTTTCTATACTGATTTATAATTGGGACTTCTACACTTTTTGGGGCTATCTGAAGCCTCACATATTCTCCAGGTGAATATGGGTGGCCTCTCGCCTAATCCAATTGGATTATTTTGTATATTTGCATGTCAACACATCTTGTTGTACTTTCAGGGTTTCTTTGGGGCCCTAAACATTATTTTTTTGGCTTTCCACAGTCAAACTATAGACAAAGTTAGAGTTTGATGGAGAAATATGTAGCTCTCTGAATGACCTTTCCAATGTACCATCACACGCCTAAAATGGAGGTCGTATGCAAATTTATGACCCTAGGAAGTTGAGGTACCAAATTACACCAACTTATCCATAGGGCCCACATGACTTTTGGTGTTTCACCTTTTAGGGTTAGGTTTTTGGATGTAACACCCTATTTCCCCCAGTCTGTAAAAATAACTATACTGGCGAAGAACTATGGAAAACTCAAAGATTGTGAATGTTTGATTTGACGAACCTTTGTATAAAAAATTCGAGGAATGTAAAGGATGTGTGAATATGTGTTGCATGACTGTTGGGAGGGGGATGTGCTAAAAAAAAGAGACCACGATGGTTGATGAGAGGTGGTGGAGGGGGCTGGGAGTGGTTGCGTTAACTTCCACCGAATCGAAACCGTACTGGTTTGTACGTGCTCGAAAACCGAATCTCACTCTCAAACCTGACCATCAGACAGGGAATTTTGTGCCACAGACAACCTCACAGGAATAAAGGAAAGGAAAGAAGTGTGGAAGGGGGAGGGGGAGAGAAGAGCGGGCGCGCGATAGGAATCGCGGAAGGAGAAAGAGAAGAATTTCGAAAATACAGAGAGTCATGAGCAGAGGAGAAGGAGAGTAACCTTCGTCCTTGCTTTACGTTGAGTCGAAAGTAGAAAATTGAACCTCAAGCATCATGGTCTAGCTCGGGGGTGGCTAGTGGTAAATCCATTTGGAGTCGCTGAGCCTACGGTTGGGTGGAAACGAGCACCCCTCTCAGCAGTTGCATCACACCTGGTGTTTTCTGATAAGTGTTTATATCTTGTATCTTGAATTGAATATCCTGGAATGCATGCTTATGGTTTGTATACTCATAAATGGTTTATGTATAGAAGTGTTTGCCTAGTGTTTTGATCGGAAATGGTGGATGCATTCTTATACTTGTATGACCATATTCAGTTTATATATATATATATATTGAACAAGTTCATACTTCGAGTCCGTTCTCGGGAGATTTGTCCCATTTACTTAACTCACGCGATGCCTTGGTTGGATTTACCCGAAGGCACCTCCTTTCGGGAAAATTCCCTCACCTTACAGAGAGGAGTGAGTTCCTTGAAAGGACTACCGTTTTAGTAAACCCATGAGTTTTCTTCATCCCTGTCACAGAAAGTAGATTAGCGGGGGTACCTTTCAACATTTCAGTGTTTCGGTACCCGGGAAACCCAAGGGCAAGTTCCCTTGTACTCTCCAGTTACGAAATCCCGACTTGCGAGACCCCGAAATAATATAGCATGATTAGAGTTCGGTGTTTCGGTACCCGGGAAACCCAAGGGAAAGTTCCCTTGTACTCGCCAGTTGCAAAATCCTGACTTGTGAAACCCCGAAATAGTATAGCATGATTAGAGTTCAATGTTTCGGTGTTTCAGTACCCGGGAAACCCAAGGGCAAGTTCCCTTGTACTCGCCAGTCGCGAAATCCCGACTTTCGAAACCCTGAAATAGTATAGTGTGATTAGAGTTCGGCGTTTCGGTGTTTCGGTACCTGGGAAACCCAAGGGCAAGTTCCCTTGTACTCGCCAGTCATGAAATCCTGACTTGTGAAACCCCAAAATAGTATAACGTGATTAGAGTTTGGTGTTTCAACGTTTTGGTACCCGGGAAACCCAAGGGCAAGTTCCCTTGTACTCACCAGTCATGAAATCCCGATAGGTGAAACCCCGAAATAGTATAGCATGATTAGAGCTTGGTGTTTCGACGTTTCGGTACCCGAGAAACCCAAGGGCAAGTTCCCTTGCACTCGCCAGTCGCAAAACCCCAATTTGCGAAACCCCAAAATGAGCTTAGCGATGCATACAGGCTTCAGAGTTTCGGCTCCTGGGAAACCCATGTGCAAGACCTCCTGTCTTCGCACATCGTGAAATGCAGATTTGCGAAACCCTAAAATAAGCTTAGCGATGTATACAGGCTTCGAAGTTTCGGCTCCGGGGAAACCCAGGTGTGAGACCTCTTGTCTTCGCATATCATGAAATCCTAACTTGCGAAACCCCAAAATGAGCTTAGTGATGTATAGGGGCTTCAAAGTTTGGCTCCCAGGAAACCCAGGTGCGAGACTTCCGATGGATATAAGGATTTCGGTGTTTCGGCACCCGAAAAACCGAAGGGTATGAATCCCTCATTTTCATATATCGTGAAATACTGGTATGCGAAACCCCAAAAGGTAGAGTGCCAAGATTTAATCCAAGTCATTGATAAATTCGATGAGCTGTTAAATTCCTTTTGGGTTTCAACACTTCGAAAGACAAAGAACAGGGGAATGCTTGCATCGGGATTCCCCGAATCACGAAATCCAGAAGCACCTCTCTGGTAAGGCCTGTGGTCATAGCCAACGATCACATGGGGAAGGATAAGGGAAGGGAGGGTCTGAACCAAGCCCCATAGAAATTTGGGGATTCTGTTCCTCGAAGAAAAGAAGAAAAAGCCGAAAAATCTTAGTTACCGTAGTGGGTGTGTGACATTGGATGTCTAGGGTTTTGGAATTCATGAGTAATATGAAAAGGTCCTATTTATCCTCATTGTAATCCATTCTTCTCAGACGAGTGCACGTAGCAGCCACATCTCTTCTGAGAGATATCTACCACCATTCAAACAAGTTTCAATTCTGCAGTTTTACAGTTTCATCCTATTTCATTATTTAATAGAATATATTGTTCACTGAATATTTGTGTTATTATTCCTATATCTATGTTTATTGTATCCAGTATGTTAATCAGTTCGTTCCACTCCTAAATCCGGATCATTGAGCAAGCTCTCACGCAATAGAGGGACAAAATGATGGAATTTTTTTCCCACATACTTCAACACCTGTTGATAAAAGCAGGCGTGTATTCATCAAGCTGTCATTTTGGAGGCACCTCTCCTTTCAAGGTACACGTTCATTTTGATATTCCCGTATTTGAAGGTCAGATAGATGTGGATGCCCTAGAAAAATGGTTAAATCTGCTAGAAGGTTATTTTCGTGTTCAAAATTTTTCCGACATGGAAAATATCACCTTCACACTCCTTAAGGCTCTCCTCCATGTCAAACATTGGTGGGAAACTTGCTGGGAGAAAATATCCACAGAGGAATCCATAATATATGGGGTTGAGCCCACTTGGGATTGTTTTGTGGATGCGTTCAAGGAAAAATATTACCCTATTTGTAACTATGATGACCAATACATGAGATGGACCACACTGTGGCAAGAGAGGGAAAAAACAATGTCGGAGTTCAAAAATAATTTCCATACCTTGTGAACCAAGCTGGGTATCAAAGACTCTGAGAGGCATATGGTTCTGAAATACCGCAGGGCTCTACATAGGTACATCCAAACTGAAATGGATTTTCAAGACATCTCATCACTAAGAGCTTCCTATCGATATGTTGTCAAAATTGACCAGAAATTTAGGCACCAGAACAAACGGGATTTCAGGTCTGCAATTCCACAATCACCAAAGTATGGTAAGGACGAACCTAAAAACTAACCTATAGAAAACTAGTCTAAGCCATAGGAAAATAAGGGTAATGGAAAGACAAAGAAGAACATTGGAAAGTGTTGCAATTTCCAAAAAATCCCCTGGAACAAAACTAATGAATGTCACTCAAAACAATCATTGGTGTACGAGATCAAAGAAAAAGAGTCGAACCCTGATTTAGAAAATAATGGGAGAAGACAGATCATCGACACAAACCCCACCGCTACTGTAGAAACCACAACAATTCAACCAGAAGAAACAACATATCCTAAAGAGGGGGAGTTCCTTTTTCATTCACAAATGTGGGTGAAGGGGACCCCGCTGCATTTTATTGTTGATAGATGAAGCCAAAAGAACCTCATTTCAACAGAGGTCATCAAACTATTGGGATTATCGACAAAAACACATTTGCAACCATACAACATTAGGTGGATTCACTAGGGACGAGATCTTCATGTCAGCCAACAGTGTCAATTTTCATACAACATCCATCCCTTCAAGGATGAGGTATTATGTGATGTTTCCCCGCTCGATGTCTATGTTGGTCTTTTGGGCCAGCCATATACGTGGAAGCGCCATGCTATTTATGAGTCTCAACCTTGTAGTGTCATTTTTACTCTGGGGGGTTATCTATACAATATACCAGAGGTAGTTCTGACTATTGTCCCACCAAAACAGTGTCACAAGGTAATATCTCATATTGCAAAATTCATCCTCTTCACAATTTGTTCAAAAGGTGAACATAAGGACACTACAATCACTGTAGCCTTAGCCCAAGACCTTTCTATCCAACAGAAGCAAGACAAGATATAACAGGTTGGTTGAATAGATTCAACCACGCCATCAATAGGTTCATGACATCCTTCAATAACATAAGCAACACAACTTCTCCAGCAAGGCAAACAACTCACCAAGATTTAGATTCAAAAAACGTTTCCCCCTCTCCCTTGGGAACTCAATGCAATGGAGACCATTGATTCCTAAGGAGGGAGGATTGATCCAGGTGGATATCGGTGTCCACCCACCTATTCCAACTGGATCAAAACAATTTGTTGACAATTTACTATTTTTAGCAGTTTTTCGGTTCCCAAACTTCCGAAGCCATTTTGATGGCCTAAACTACGTTTTTTCATGACTGGGAACCTCAATTATAGTTAAAGGCTTTGATTGAGACCCTAAACTGAAGCTCCTTATCGATACCTTTCGAACAAGATATCATTTTCCCCAAACAAAGATCGTATGCCAAAGTTACGCCCCCAGGAAGTTGATACACCAAACTACCCAAAACGTGGTCCACAAAACTATTGGTTTTTCATCTTTCGGGGTTAGGGTTTTGGATTTTATTTATGTTAAAAAGACCTTTAGAGACTCATTGTAACAACCATCTTCTTGCGAATAAGCATATCCATCACATCTCTTCTCAGATATAAGTTTCCACCATTCTAACAAGTATTTCACTCTATATTTCTACAGTTGAGACAAAACTATGTATATTTCGCTTTTTAAAATATAAATGTTTCTTCCACGAAAAAAAAATAAAAAAATTAACAATCTAAAATTTATAACTTTAACAATTTTTTATAATGAAATTCAACCATAGAAAATCTAAAAAATTCAAAATTATAGAATGTTTAATTTTCTTTTACTTTAAAATTAACACAATTATTAATTACTTTGCAATTATTATTATTATTATTATTTTTTAATATAAAATACAAGAAAAACCATATAAGAACATAATTCTTAATTAATTTGCAAAATTTTAAAATAAAATTATACAAAGTATAAGGGAAAACATATGTAACATCCCGCTCTGGCGCACTTACAAAACTTATTCTTTGAGGACACTTGCTCGCAAGTGATCTGGATTTTTATGATGATAAAACTTTTTCTTTCATTATGATGTGTTAAGTTATATGACAGGATGTTTTTACTACCTTGATGTAGACAGGTGCTGCTGATTCGGTTTCTTTGAGTGTGCAGGGTTTCGGACCTTGAGGATGCAGAGGCATCGGTGGAACTTCCTTGGACTTCGGATTGAGTCAGGGA
The DNA here is from genome assembly GCA_032191745.1 of Picea mariana. Classification (NCBI taxonomy): domain Eukaryota; kingdom Viridiplantae; phylum Streptophyta; class Pinopsida; order Pinales; family Pinaceae; genus Picea; species Picea mariana. The sequence continues at coordinate 76,266 of JASDQU010104315.1, read as the reverse complement.
CTGGGCTATTTGAGTTGTTTCATTTACGATGATGTTGTTTCGTTTGATGATATGCTATTGATTTTATGATATGTTGTTGACATGATCTGACATGATGGTTGATGATTTAGGATGACGATAGCTTGCC
>JASDQU010104315.1:59646-73040 GCA_032191745.1 Picea mariana | reverse complement strand
CAGTTGTGGTTTGGCTAGACCGACGTCCAGTCGAGGGGGATTCTTGCAATCCGCCTGTCGACGATGCCTGTATTCCTACAGACATGAATTTCTCAACCATGAGGTCTATCAAAATATCCTCTATAGACTTTTCTAGCGCACTATGCTCGCCCGCCATTCACACTTGTAATCACAGAGATCAGGTAGGTGAACAAAGAGATGCGGTAATCAAATGGACGACGAGGTCTAGAAATCAAAACGTGGTATGTGATCAATTCTCTATTAGCTCGGATATCTCAGTTTGCAAAATGTGTTCCTGGTGCAGTATCCGATGGATTAAATAAGAAACATCGTAACAGATTCTTCCAATGGGTCGAACTGCTTCAATCAATACGAATCGGGCCATTGTGGCATGGTCCTAATGGTACGATGGTGATATTTCCGTCAATAACTGCATTTCTAGCTGTTCCGGAGCGTCATTCTAACGGTCGAGATGCCTCCAACGGTCATATAGCTTCACCGTGGCGAAGTCCCATTCTGTGTGGTTCTGCTATTCCGGTGAGGTTCAAGTTCTGTAAGCTTGCCTTCTGCGAAGTCTTCTCTAGAACTTCCTGTAGTTTTTCTAATTTTTCTTTCTTCTTACTGAGCTTTCTTTCCTTCTTTCTTGTGATTTGAGTCTCTAGATTCCTCTTTCCATTTTTATTCTTATCTTCTCTTAGTGTAGTAACTTCGTACTGTTAAGGGTCTTTCAAAGGGTTCAAAGGTAATACCGCTTGTCTTACTATTTCCGGGGTGAATACACTTCTTTCTTGCATGGACAGGTTATTCAAGCCTTCTTGCGCTCTTTCAACTTCGACAACTAATTCTCTGGTCCTCTGTTGCTTTGACTTATCCTCTTGTTCTTCTATTAGTCTCTCTATTTTTATAGTTATGAAGTCCCTTAATTCTTGATTTTTCTGTTCTGTAGCTTCCTCGTCTGCTTTCTTTCTGATCTAGTCCTTCTCAATCCAGGTCTTTCCTAACAATATTGGAAAAGGGGTGTTGTTATCAACAAACTTAATGACTTCAAATTCTTCTTCGGTCGATGTTTCATGAGAAATCATAGGTACATTAGTAACTCTTCCACATAGGGTTATCATCTTTCCTTTAAACAGACCTATCCTTCCCAATGAAGGAACCATAGCAGGCTTTCCCAAAATTTCCCAAGTGCTTTTTGACATAATATTCACATGTGTTTCTTCATCCAGGACACAGTCTATGTTGAAGTCTCCTATTCTTGTTTCTATGCGCTGCTTCTCTTCTAAGATCTCGGGTAAACTGATGTTTCTATGATCATTCAATGTTTCTTTCATCTATAATAACATAGTCTCTAACTCTTTCTGGTTTTCTAATATATCCATAGTCCCTTGGCCTTCTTCATAGTTTTGTTGTCTCTTGTTCATATTTTCAAATTTGGCAATCATTCTAGGGAAATCCTCAACTTCATGGCCAATAGCTTTACAACAAAGACAAATAGGACCTATAGCAGGGAATTCCTTAGCAAGATGTACCATTCTCCTGCAATTATAACACAGTGTCAATCCTTTCTGTCTCTTAAATGATCCCCAACCTTTCATGTACTGCGCACTAGGATCACAGTGATGGACTTGCAATATGCAAAAATTCTTTCTAGGTTCATGCTTCCACTTGTTAGTCCAAAAATTATTTCTATGCATAGGAATAACGTATATTTTACTATCTCTATCAAATCTATTCAGTTCGACTCTTTCTTCTAACTGTGCCCTAGTTTTCAGACTAGGAAAAAATCTATCAAACATACCTAGATCCATACTTTCGAAGAAAAAATTTCCTCTTATCTTACCTTTATCATAGCACAAAGCTTTAAGATCTTACCTCTTTTCTTCAGATCTGGTTCCTTTCTTAGCACCAAGTTTCTCAAGTCAAGTAGAATACTACGCACTACAACAACAGATCTACACACAACGCTTTCTCTTTTCTTCAGTTCCCAACAATCACAGTTTCAGGTCCCGACAACGTAACCATTTGTTGGCACAGGGGAAGACCCAAGGTTCAACACTTCAACAATGCACCAACAAAACCCTAACTACCGACCCTTTTGGAAACACCTGTGAAGCAGATGAAGTCTCACCTAAGGTAAAGGCAGGGGGGGTTGTAGGAATCAGGTGTCTACAACCTGGCTGGGACACAGATATGTGATTACAACACTTAACAGAGCACTTAGCTTATCAATATGAATTATTTCATAAATCCATTCACATCGTAGATTAAACCCTAAGTAAAAAACAACGCAGTAATGATCAGATCAAACACTTCCAACCGCTTAACACATATTCTATAATCAGATCTATCATTCAGTTATCATCAATAGAGCACTAAACATTCATACATCTATCTAACACTTATAAAACTCAATACACTAACAGATCAACAACATAAAAAACATTAACAACATCGCACGAAGCACATCAACATAGGATATACGTGGTTCACCCTAGTGTGGGGCTACGTCCACCAACTCTTCTTCTTCTTTATTAGTCTCCTTCAATCTTCTTACAGGCACCAAGCCACTGAGCCAACTTTGCATTGGACAGGTGATCTATGCACAACGCACTAGATCCACCTTCCTCAAAATTAGGTCAAGGCACAGAGCCTTACACATTCTATCTGCACAAAGCCTCTTTCACAATCTATGCAAAAAGCCTCTTACAATTAATTGCACTAAGCCAAAACATCCCGTGCACATAGCCAACTAGATCTAGTTATGCACTAAGCCCGTTCTCCTTTCTATATTACATTCCTTCCTATATATAATTTTACATTCCTTACAACAAGGCCTAAACATGGGTAAACCCGTGGGCCAACATCCCAAAACCCTAATACAAAAACCCTAATGAACCCCTTGCTGGGTCCACAAAACAAGTGAGATACCGCGATCTTCGCTTTGCCAGGCGCTCCATCTTCGACCATCCTGTCGAAGTCCCAAAAATTATCAAACATGACCAAAGTTTCCTTAAAACTTGGTCAAGGGCCAACAAAAGTCTATGCAATAAGAGATAAAATCCCTACATGATAATAATACATGGGATTTGGTTGGAAGGCCAAAAGGGAGAAAGGTTTTAAAAAACAAATGGGTGTATAGAATAAAACATGAAGGCAAGGAGAATCAACAAAGATTTAAAGCAAGGCTAGTGGTGAAAGGATTCAAGAAAGAACAAGGTATTGATTTTACATAAATTTTCTCCCCAATTGTCAAAATGTCATCAATACAAGTAGTACTTGGTATTTCTACTAATATGTATTTAGAATTGGAACAATTAGATGTCAAGACAACCTTTTTACATGGAAATTTGGAATAAGAGATATATATGGATCAACCAAAGGGATTTATTGAAAAAGGTAAAAAAAATGGTATGCATGTTGAAGACGAGTCTATATGGGCTGAAACAAGCCCCTTGTTAATGGTATAATAAATTTGACTCTTTTATGCTTGATCATGGTTTTAAAATTCTAAATGAAAATCACCGTGTGTATTAAAAGAGATGAAAATGGTAATTTTATTTTCTTATTATTATATGTTGATGACATGTTGATTGTCAAAAAATACAAGTTGATGATAACCAACTTAAAGGAAGAATTAAACAAGACCTTTGTAATGAAGAATTTAGGACCATCAAGGAAAATTTTGGGGATGAAAATTATATGTGACAGGAAAAGAAAGCAATTGTGGTTGTCACAACAATAATACCTTGGAAAAGTATTGAAAAAATTTAATACGGTTGATGCAAAACCTGTAAGTACACCACTTGATTTTCATATTAAATTATCATCTAATCAAGGCCCCAATCGTATTGAATGAAAAGAATAAATATCCAAAATTTAATATGCTTCAATAGTAGGAAGCCTAATATATGCAATGGTATGCACCCGCCCTGACATTGCACATTCAATGGGAGTTGTAAGTCGGTTTCTTGCAAACCTAGGAAAAGAACACTAGAATGCAATTAAATGGATTTTAAGATATATTAGAGACTCAATTGATTATTGTTTGTGCTTTCGAGGTATCAATACCTTTTTGGACATATTTACAGATGTTGATATGGTAGGTGACATGGATTCTAGAAAATTTGTTCAACAAGATAGGCATTCCAATAGAGGATGAACACCTTTAGTAACCACTCACACAACTAGATCAAAGATCAACGCAAGGATGTTTTCATGTGGTAAAACCCCTACGGAGAAACATCCACGACCACAACCAATGTGGCCACTTGGAGCAGTTCATTAATGCAAAATAAAAATTTATAGAGAGATTTACAAGAGAGTTTCTAACAATCAATCATTGGAAAATGACCCTTTGTGCTCTTTAAATAGATATCATGGACCAATCGTGTGTTAAGCTATGAATCAATGTATCTGTTAATATTGAGAAGAATATGAATCATTAGATCACTCTATGTCAGGAACATATCGTGACCGTTGGATTTTCTAACTATAAATGCATACTAATGCATACTAAAGAAACACACTAAGAAACACATTTTACCTAACGACACATTAGAACAAGTTGATCTTAACTAACTGCTAAGTGTCTAAATATACTAACATCCCCCCTTAAGAAAAACTTTAGATAGGATTGAAGGATTTGAAATGGTACAATGGGAGAAGGAAGGAGGCATTAGAGTCTATCCCCCCTTAATGACAACTTCCTAGACTCCTAACATAGATCGAAGTTTGGAAAACTTCGCTTCTGTAAGAGACTTTGTGAAAATATCTGGAACTTGATATTATATAGGGAAAAATAACACTTCAATAACTCGATCATGAATGAGCTTTCTGATGAAGTCCATCATGTGTAGCTCAATGCATTTTTTGCGTTGATATTGAACCGGTTCTTTGGTGATCTCGTTGGCACTCTGATTGTCGCACCAAAGGATGGTTGGATGTTGCTGCTGGAATCCAAACTTTGAAAGGATTTTTCGAAGACACAAGGCTTCCTGAATTGCATTAATTTTTGTTTGATTCTATGCTTCTGCTCAAGAAAGAGAAATAGTTTGTTTTTTTTTACAGGCCCAAGTGACAGGTCCTCAACCAAGATTGAAAACACAACTTGCATTAGAATTTTGATCATCAGGGTCACTGACCCAATATGAATTAGTGAAACCAACCAATAAAGGAGCCCCCCCTGAAATGTAATGTATCTTGAACTGAACTGTACCCTAGATATGCCAAATTATTCTTTGATTTACTTTCTAATGGATTTCATGGGGTGTTTTCATATTTCGGGAAGCAAGACCAACAACAAATGAAAGGTCAAGATGGGTATGAGTCAAGTACAAGAGGCTACTGACTAAATGAAGGTACAAAGTGGCATCAACTTCAAGAGTAGTACATTTGGCAACAAGTTTGACTCCATAATGGAAGGGAGAAGGGGCTGGTTTTGAATATTCCATGTGAAAGCGACAAAGAAGGTCACAAACATACTTAGACTGGGAAAGAAAAATTTATTCCTTGGTTTGCAAAACTTGGAGGCCAAGGAAATAGTACAAAAATCCCAAGTATGTCATTTCAAATTTCTTCTTAAGGATGGTTTTCACATGGTTTAAAATTTTTGGGTCACTACCAATGAGGACAAGGTCATCAACATAAAGAACAAGGATTATGAGATGGATTCTTAATTTCTTGGTATAGACATTAGGATCATAATGACATCTAGAAAATCTGTTTTCAAGAAGAAAGTTGTCCATTTTGGCATACCAAGCTTGGGGAGCTTTCTTAAGACCATAAATAGATTTCTTAAGGAAAAAAACAAGGCTAGAGTAATTATGGACATAGGGAAGAGGTTGTTCCATGTAGATTTCTTCTTGAAAATCCCCATGGGAGAAGGAATATTTGCCATCCATTTGATAGACCTCCCATTTATGTGAGGCTGCAAAGGATATAACAAGGTGGATGGAATTCATTTTGGCTACAAGGGATAAGGTTTCATTATGGTCAATTCTTTCAACTTGGGAAAATCCTTTGGCAACTAACCGAGCCTTGTGTCTTTCAACACTTCCATTTGATGCATACTTAGTTCTGTAGACCCATTTACATATGACAAGTTTTCTTCCTTTCGAAAGAGGTTCAAGATCCCAAGTATCATTTACCATTAAAGAATGATACTCTTCATTCATTGTTGTATCCCAATCTGGATGACCTGAATCTTCTGCAAATGTCTCTAGATCATGAGTATTTGAAACTTGAGCCAAAAGAGAAGAGGCTCACTGGAACTATGAATGGGTGCAATGCTAGTACAAAGGATCACCAACAAGATAACCAAATGATTCTTGTGTTGAACATACCCATATAGTAAGCGGTGGTGCTAGTGCAGGTTCAAGTTCAATGGACTCATCTGGAGGAAGGTGAGTAGGTGGATGAAGATTTTCATCTTCACTGTCATCATATGAAGAAGAAGAAACCATAATAGGAACAGAAGAAGGCACAAATGTCAAATATGGATTGTAGGTTGTAGATGACACAACCATCGAATTAGGCTTGCAGGCCAAGATATTTTCATCAAATTTAACATCTCTTCTAATAATAATTTCATTACAATGAGGTTGAAGAAGTCTGTGACCTTTGACATCTTTTGATTCAAATTATTTTCGGCACAAAATGAGACAGAAGATATAATAAATCAATGTACAAAGATATCTCAGACATCCAATAATATAATAGAAATGTGTCAGAGATGCAACCATAAACACAGAGATACAATAATACACAATTTTCTATTAATGAATGAAAATGTACAAAGACTCTAAAAATACAGAGTGAAAGACTCACTAGAATGGTGGCAGCTTATCTTTGAGAAGAGATGTTTCTGCTACTTGCATTTGCAAGAAGATGATTTTACAATGAGGCTTCAAAGGCATTTTTATCATAAAGAAAATCCAAAACCCTAGCCCCAGAAGACGAAAAACCAACAGTTTTGTGGACCCCATTTTGGGTAGTTTGGCATGTCAACTTCCCTGGGGCGTAACTTTGGCATACAATCTCCGTTTGGGGAGAACGATAGCTCGTTGGAAAGGTATGTTTGAGGAGATTAATTTTGGGGGATCAATCAGGTCCTTTGGCTATTATTGAGAACATAGATCCTAAAAAACCTTCATTTAGGCCCTCAAAATGGCCCCAGAAGTTAAAAACTTCTAAAAATAGTAAATTACCAAAATTGTCAGAAAACTGTTTTGAGCTAGCTGGAAAAGGTGGGTGGCCAACGATATCCACCTGGATCATCTTTAGATAACCAAAAAATATATACTTCTCACTTTTAGGCTACGATGCTTTCCTTTTCTCATCGAGAATGTGATCCCATGCTACATTTCCAAATGCACGGAAGTGACTTACATCTAGCTTAAGTTTAATCCATGTTTCTTCTTGTGTTATATTTTTAAGAGCCTTTGTGGGAGTGCGATTTACTGTGTAATTTTCACAGTTAATGGATTCCACCCAATCCTTTAGACTTAATCCCTTATATTGGATCAAACAATTAGCCATTTCTTTTAATGTGTGGTTCTTTCTCTCAACAACACCATTTTCTTGTGGTCTATATGGAACAATGTGTTTGTTGCATTTGGATGCCATGTGTAGTGCAATAAATTGTAAAATTATTGTTCACATATTCTCCTCCATTATCTGTTCTTAACCTTTGAATTTGATATCCAGATTGCTTTTCTACAAGGGCCCTGTAGGCCAAGAACTTTTCAAAAACTTCACTCTTAATTTTTAAGAAATAAACCCAACTACGTCTGGAAAAGACATCAATGAAAGTTAATAAATACTTTCATCCGAAAAAATAAGGAGAATAAAGTGGATCACACAAGTCACTGTGAACAAGTTGCAAAGGGGTCGAGGCATGCCAAGAGGCACATTTGTCAAAATTATCCCGATGATGTTTTCCAAAAACAAAAATGACACAAACACCATCTATGCATGAAACAAGAGGAAGTCCAATCACCATATTTTGATTACATAATTGTTGCAATGAGAAATAATTTAGATGACCAAACCGCTCATGACAAATTTTGTTGAAGTCATCTCTATGAGCAACAAAAATCGATGGAAAATATGATGACCAAAGTTGTCAAACTTGTAAAACCTGGTAATATGATCATCAATTCTAGTTGCAAGAACATGTTGAGGATCTGTTAGATCCTTGATTACAACTTGGTGAGGTGAAAAATCTACGGTTTTTCCTTCACATGAATGAGTGATTTTATATACTAATAGAATGTTGGAGGAAAGACTTGGAACACATAATACATCATTGGAATGACCATTATCTACCTAAACTGTTCCAGAACCTACAACACTAAGAGATCTATCATCACCAACAAATATTTTCTTAGTGTTACATTCATTTAGAGAAGAAAATATAGCTTTATCCTTAGCCATATGATACTATGCTACAAAATTAATAAGCCACTCATCAGAAGAAGAAGTATAAGTCGCATTGAAGGAGAAACTAGAAGTAGAAAGTGCATGTCCATGAGAAGATGAAGAAGAAGTAGAATCTATATTGGTGTTGTGTTTCTTCATCATTGCTTCTAAAGTTGTCATCTTCTTAAAACATTTGGACTCAACATGACCATCTTTCCCATAAAAGTTGCAATGTATGTCAATCTTCTTATTTTTAGATTTTTCTCCTTTGTCACCATTAGGAGCGAAAGTTGGTTGAGTGGTTTTGGGACCCTTGTTTTGCTTCTTGTTGTGGCGAGGATGTTTCTTCTTGGGATTCTTGGATTAATTTTTCCGTTGGGCCACTAAGGCATTGTTGGATGTACCTATAATGTTGATAAATCCAAGTTGCAGAAGATTATATTGCTCTCGAATCAAAGCATCACAAAAGGACTCAAGAGAGGGTTTTTGATAAGAATTCCCTAGAGATTCTCTGGTGTCATAAAAGGTAGATACAAAAACAAAATATGCACTACCAAGCTTAGCAAGAATGACATATATGCATCTATCTTCTGGCATATCTAGTTGGAATTCGATACAAAAAATTCTAAGTGTTTTGAACTTAGATAAGTAATATTCAATGCAAGGAATCATTTGGACTTAAATTCATTAACTAATTCTCCAATTGGTGAGGTCGAATAATATTGTGTTTACCAAACACATCTTCAAGCTTTTCCCAAGCTTTATTGGGGGTATTAATTTCTTTAAGGTGAAACTTAAATCAGGAGACATGGAAATTCTGATTAGTCCTAGGCTTCATCTTTCCTATTAATTCATTTGGCATACTTTTCATCATTAGTGGGTTCTTTTTATTTTCCCAAGGTAATCTGGTACAATCCTTTACTTCTTAATAAATCCTCCATATGCGATTTTCATTGGAAGTAGTTGGTGTTGGTAAGAAAAATATCACTGAGAGAAGCCATATTAAATATGGATTTAAAAACTTAAAATAATGGCCTGGATGAAAAGATCTCGAAAAATTAATTTGTTTCAAAAAACGACACTGAAAATCATCTTCAGATGTGAAAGTTATGCTCTTTTGAAAAAAAGCATAAACGGTAATCAAAGAGCCATGTAGCAGGTAGAAGTTGGTCTACATGGTAATAAATTTCCTAATTACCTCACTTTTACAAATAAGTTGCTTATGAAGTGACTCACTTTTATAGAATAAACGAGGATCACTTTTACAATGAAGTTACATTATAAAAGAAAGTTGCATGCAAAATAAATAACTTTAAAATAAAATATTAAAGCTACTTATAGTGATTCACTTTTATAATTTAAGTGAAATACACTTTACAATGGATGTATGAACTTTTTCAAAAAAAAGGTAACAAAAAAGAGACTTGAACTCAAGACCTCTTACTTAAGAAGGCAACTTTTAACTAAGTGAGTTAGTGAAAAACATATTGTATTGTTTAGAAGGAGGATAGGGGTTGTTGTTGTTGAAGAAAACAACCTTGGAGAGCGTTCTCATAAAAAACTATTTTCACACAAGAAAAAAATTCCGCTTCCCGACAACAAGGGTTAGATCTCATTTAGCTTACTCGGAAAATGCAACTTTTCCCTCTATTTATGATTTACCGAGATCACATAGAGTGCATGACAAAGAGCATACATAGACAAGAAAACCCTTTCTGCTCTGTTTCTGATTTGCTGATATCGCACAGGGCACGGGGAAAATAACATACACATATTGAAAAGAGTAGCAACCTAGAAATAAAAAATAGAAAACTGTAATAAACCAAAATATTAACTCAACAAAAATTTAAAAGGGCATATTTAGGCTTTATACCTTTGGATCTGACTAAAATGGTCATATATTTGGAAAACATAAACGTTTTTGAGTGAAACAAAAAAAATTCTTCATTGAAACGAGTGCTCCAGACGGAATGGAACAATCCCCTTAGACCACAAATGTATGGAAATGGCAGAAACCAGAGATGAGACAACACAACTTCACGATCTGGATCTACAATGGGAGTGGGTCTTGAATTGAGCTCTAATACCATGTTCGATAACACATGTATTCCAACAGAGGACGAACACCTTTAGTAACCACTCACACAACCAGATCAAAGATCAACACACTGATGTTTTCATGTGGTAAACCCCAATAGGGAAACATCCATGACCCTAGCCAACGTGGCCACTTGGAGCAATTTATTAATGCAAAAATAAAAATTTACAAAGATATTTACAAGAGATTTTCTCACAATCGATAATCAGTGAATGACCCTCCATGCTCTTTAAATAGAGATCATGGAACAATCAGGTGCTAAGTCATGGATCAAGGTAGTTGCTAAGATCGAGGAGAATATGAATTGTCAGATCACTCTATGTCGGGAACATATTGTGACCATCAGATTTTCTAACTACAAATACATATTAATGAATAATTCTAAAGAAACACACTTTCACCTAATGACACATTACACCAAGTTGATCTTAACTAACTCCTAAGTGTCTAAATATCCTAACAAAATCCACAACATTCTACTTCTATACTTTTGCAGGAGTTGTAGTCTCATGGGTATCTAGATTACAAAAGGTGGTGGCTCTTTCTAGCACAAAGGTTGAGTATATTACAACAACTGATGCATGCAAGGAGATGCTTTGGATGAGGAGGTTCTTAGAGAAGCTAGGTGTGCAACAAGAAAAGTATGTAGTGAATTGTGATAGCTAAAGTGCAATCCATCTTGCCAAAAATACTTCCTTCCATTCTAATACAAAGTACATTGATATTAGATATCAAAGGATTCACCAAGTGCTAGATGATGGGATACTACTATTAGAGAAAATACACACAGAAGGAAATCCAGCTAATATGTTAACACTAATTTTTCCAAAGGATAAGCAAGATCTTTGTAGAACCTTGGTGGGTCTAATGAAAATGTAATGAAGATATTTTGGGATTGGATTAGTAACAAGGAGATAGAAATAATAGAAACAATATTCACCCAGGCTTCAATTTGTTCTCAAGTGGGAGATTGTTGTATGTGAGAACAAATAATAAAATAATTGTATTTCTTGAATTCTTAAAACTTTCAAAATGTACTCTTCTAGAGTGTTCTCCATTATTCTATCTTCTTCTATGAGAGCCTATATATGTATTCTTACTCTAAGATAAAAGACATAAGAAGGAGTAGATCAATAAGAAGGTGTAGAGATGAAGCAAAAGGACTAGAGTTGAGCCTTGATGTATTTATTTTCTAATAAGAAATAAAGGATGATCCTTTCCCCGTGGTTTTTGCCTGCTGGGTTTTCCATGTAAAATATTTGGTGTTCTATTGTTCTTTCACTGTCATTTTTCTTATTAGTTGTTTTAGATTTGTCTGAGTATATTTCAGATCTATATCTTTTAGCTTCATATATATTCATGTGGGTTAGAGATCTATATAATTAGGCTTCATATATATTCATGATCATATCAGATCTATATACTTCTGCATTAGATCTATAGAATTTTATTTTAGATCTATTGTTGATTGTTGTTTTTAACCTATCAAAATTCCTCTACTCATAGGTAACGCATACCAATCCCTTCAAATATAGTCAATCTTAATATTGTTAGAAGATGTATTGCTTGTATTATATGCTAAACAATTGTGGTATAAGGATATCTATGTGGAAACCTATGCAAGAATCTAAACTATTATAAGGAGGAGGTTGTTGCAACAACATCAAAAGATAAGCAATTTAGAGTTTCCTTAGTGAGACACCATGGTTTAGGCAAGATGTAGAAAACTTTGGTTGTTGTTAAGGTGATTTTGCTAGCAACACACTATGTTTGTAATTTTGGGAGTGATGTAATTTCATTGGTGACGTTATTTTAAATTGCATACATTTTAGTTGTTGTGAGAAAGCATTATAAAGACATGCACAATTGAAAGCACAATTATTGATATATATGGACTTTTTGGCCATGGATATCGATGAAGACTAATGATGAATACGATTAGTCATTGTTAAAATATAAATGAATACATAATTTGAGGATTGTTGTTGCTCATGTTTGTAAGTTCACGTAGTTGTATTAAAGTTGTTAAAGGGTATACAATAGTAATATCGAGAGTGTAACCCTCACATTGGCCTTGTGTTAGTAGTGAGTGGGTATGTGTTAGTAGTGAGTGGGTGTAATAGTTACACACATTTAGCTCTTGAATGATTGATGATTGTATAGACATACTATGAAAGTTGTAGAATTGTTGTAATGTTGTCAATGCATAAAAGACTATGCCATGTATTAGTTGTGAGTTAAGTGACCTTGTAATATTAGTTGTGAGTTTAGTAACCTTGTAAACTGTGATTTGGGCCACTAGTGACTATATTATTTACAACTCAAGAGAGAATATTTAATTTATGGGAAACATTTGTTAATGAAGATAAGGTGAAGACTTTACCATGAAAAAATAATTCACAACAAATGATTATCATAGGAAATTGTTGAAATATAATTTTAACTTGTTATGAGACAATGTCTATTGGACGTACCTTGGGTGGTTGGGAGGAATGGTTGTTACCCCCTGATCCAGGATCTTTTCATCGTGACTTATAAAGAATTGTATTAAATGAGAATAAATTAAAGTGCACCATTAAAGAAGAGAAAACTCAAAAATGAAGAGACATAACGATCCAGGTGGATATCGGTGGCCATCCACCTTTTTTGACTGGCTCAAAATAGTTTTCTGGCAATTTTGACAATTTACTATTTTTAGCAGTTTTTAACTTTCGGGGCCATTTTGAGGGCCCAAATGAAGGTTTTTTGAGATAGAGGTTCTCAATGATAGCCAAAGACATGATTGGTCCCCTAAAATGAATATCCTTGACAATACCTTTCCAACGAGCTATCACACTCCTAAAACGGAGATCGTATGCAAAAGTTACGACCCCGGGAA
>JASDQU010104315.1:37150-51467 GCA_032191745.1 Picea mariana | reverse complement strand
ATGAGTGTGTTTGGTAGAGAAATGCCATTAATTTCAATAGTGACAACTAGGTTTCCATGATCATTATATTTGTATTGCATTTCAGAAATGAATTCAGATAATTGTCCCACTACCTGAACAAGAGGAGGTTCCTTCTTCTTCCTTCCTGGTTTCTTAATGCAAATATCCCTTATAATTTTGGCGTAAATAGGGATATCCTTAATAGCTTGTAGCAGAGGTATTTTTATGCACACATTTCGTAATTCATCTTCTATATCTCTGTGCAAGGGTGGGTCAGGTTTCTTCACTAATAGTCTTTTGGGGTAAGGTGGAATATTAATTTGTTGGGGTACTCATACAGACTGAGAAGTGATTGGGATAGGAGGAGATTCCTCTTCTTCTACAGGGGTGGTTTGAGTGTTTTCTTCCTCAAAATGATTATCATTTTCTTCCCGAATTATTACTATAGGATTTGATTGGTTTACAACTTTCCTTGATCGTAGTTGAATTTCATAGGTGGGAAAGGTTTGAACTTCTGTATTCTGTACAGGGTGGGTGGGTCAATTATTGGGGTTAGGGACTGGCTGGGAAGGGATTGTTGTTGGTCTCGGAGGATTGTGGACAGCTTGGTTTTGTGGTTTTTGATTGGGATTTATAGATACTTGTTGTTGTTGATTAGGATTCAAGGGGGTTGTAAATTGCTATTGTATAGGAGGTGGGAGTAAAGCTTTCATCTGTGGTGGGTTGAATCCAGGTAGTAATTGGGAAATGTTTGCAGGGTACTATGGATATGTAGGGTAAGAGGGATTTCCATACATAGGTCCCCTCCAACCTTGTTTCCAAGGCGTTTGTTGAGGTGTCCATTGTGGGTAAGTCATTGGGGAAGGACCCCACTGTTGTTGTTGATATTGTGTATTGGGATCATAAAATGTATTGGGATTTTGGGCTCTCCAAGGTCTTCTAGAAGGGTATGGTTGTTCTTGTGAGACTCCTCATCCCCTATGCATGTCTTGTAGTTCAAGCAAGGTTGGACACTCAGATGTGGGGTGTTCTAGTGTACACAGACCGCAGATTTCTATGACATTTAATGGGAATTCTTTCTCATTGTTGTGCTTCTTTCGGCATCTATGAAAAAATATTGCTAAAGCATCTTCTTCTTGTTTCTTTTTCAGTTTCAGAGTATCTAATTGGTTACTTATTGTGCTCAATATGTCTATTTTAAAGTTCTCCAATAAGTTTCCTAGCTCAGTTCTAGTGACAGTCCCTGAACTTTGTTTTGTATTTCTGCTAAAAGGATCTCTTGGTCCTTTGCCTGTTTTAGCTTGTCCTCTTGAGTATCTCCTACAATAATCTGCAATTTATGAAAATGATTTTTGGTGTACATCTCCTAAACTCAACAAGTTTAAAACTTCTATGTAATCATCCCTAAGACCTTTCAAGAATACAATTCTTACTACAGTTGGGTCTGAGGTGAATAGATTTGAATTTTGATAGTTGTATAAGAACCTTTCTAAGTAGTTTTCAGTACTTTCATCTTATGTTTGATGCATTTTAAAAATGTCATTTTTAATATTATCGTTACAATAGTCTTGGTATTTTCATAAAAATTTGTCTTTCATTTGATCTCAAGAAAGGATTGTATTTTCTCCTAAGCTCATCAACCATCTTAAGGATGAATCTTTTATTGTAGAAGGAAAAAGTTTAAGTTTTTGGGCATCGTCTAAGTAGTTATAGCTTCTACATAATATGTCAAACTCAAATAAAAATAAATCTGGATCTTCGGTTGACATACCTCTGAAAGTGGGTAACGATGATAGTGGGATATTCTTCATGATGACGTTTCTGGAAATATCCAAGATTGGAAACCCAAAGGTCTCAGTCTCTGTAGTTGCATTTCCTTCTTCTTATGCCATTCTAGTGATGGATGGTTCATAAACTGGATTTTCTGTGTCTCCTAAATGTTCAGCAGACTCATGTTTTGCCTGTCCCAATATTGATTCTTTTGTTTTAGGTTCTCCTTTTGGAGCCTCGTTGGCTCCCCTTGAATTTTTTGTTGGTGGAATTTTTCCTGCACCAGTGTCAGCTGGATTAGTGGGGGGGTTTGTCTTTAAATCTTTGGAGCTTACAAATCTACCCTTGTTATCTCTATATCTATGCATAAAATGGAAATTTGATTTTTAGCTGAATTGAAATCCTAATTCTATCTAGAAGGTAAGAAGGCAACCTGGCTTCAGAGAACCCCACTCTAGTGGCCGCGTGGCTCTTCACTCACGTATTAAACGTTTTATCCTCCTCCCTCAAGCAGCCTTTTAAAACATTAAAATTTATGCAAACAATCTAAGCTAAAAATTACTTCCTACCGTTTGCAACTCCCCGACAATGGTGCCAAAATGTTGTGCTACTTATATGTCTAATACAATGCACTCATTAATTATCAATTCAGGATTCGTAATCAACAGAGTTACAAGACACCAGTAAGAAAGGTAATTCCTAATCTCACGAGTATAGAATTAAACTAGATTATCCATGCTGGAAACAAATAAAAATAGCAAACTATAATGTACTTTGGTTGTCTTTCACACAGAGGCTATCCATTCCATTATGGAACATGCAAGTATGATATGGAATTGGTTTGATAGATCAACTTTGATGTCTGAGCTAGAAAACTAATTATGCAATCCACACTTTCTGAAAGGAAATCACACATCAATCAGCATAGCATAGGTAGTTCAATAGTCAATATGTTGGTTCTGTTGTGGTTCACAATGAACTTCACTAGTTCTTCTCCAAGTAGTTTTGACTATCGTTGCCAACAGCTATGATCACTCAAGGAAACCAAACTCATGAGAACAGAAACAGAGCATATGTAAAAATAGAGCAATTAAAGATCTAAGCAGTTATAAAATGGAAATCTTAATCTAAGTTACACTGCTATCATCTAACAGAGTTAAAACTTTAACTAATTCAATGTTTATACTATTGAAAGCAAACACTAATGCTAATCTACGAAGAGGCTAACCTTTGTTGGGCAGTGGGCCCTTGCCGCTTCAACAGGTCAGTTGCTGAAGTCTACAGGAAGCTTGCTTTTAACACACACATTACTCTCACTCACACTTCAAGACATAAAATCAAAACTCTCTTTAACAACTCAACTCATTCTTAATCATAGAAAATCAAAATATGGAGATAAAATGACATTCCATTAGTCTTTACTCAGGATATGTTATGTACTATCATACGTTGCTTACATATTGATGATATGCTAACTCTCCTACTCTTCTACCATCCTTGCCACGACTATTTAATAGTTTGAATCATGAAACACAAGGAGGCGAAGTGATTTGCAAATCAATCAATTGATTAAGTTTTATCATTCGGTTACATCTTCAACTTCATCCTCATGAAACGAAGTGCATGAGGATGAGGCAATTAACAAATTGTTCTTATCATAGCCTTGCTAAACGAATAGACATCCACCAATTGACTTAGGCGAGATCTAGCACTTAACTTAGTGCATTAGGCTCTTCCATATCAGTACCAGATCGTAACAGGAAGATGGTACTGAATCACGACAGGGCACAAAAGGTGGTACCGGATCATGACAGAGCATGGTCGTTGGTACCAGATCATAATAGAGCATGGTTGTCAGTACTAGATCACAATAGGTAAGATTTAGTACCAGATGCGTTTGGTACTGGATTAGACAGCAACAGTCTTGGTGCGCAGGTATCAGATCATGACAGAGATAGTACAGGAATGCTTAGACATCTAGAGGTCAAAGATTCACATATGAAAAATCGAGCATTAGTACATGAAATATTTAATTCCTTAACTCAATAAACCACAAAATATATGAATTAACAATTCTTTACCTTACGACCTTAATACTAGCAATTGGTAGCATTCTTTTCATTCACTCAAGCTTTAGGTAGGTCAAAAAGGTATAGGTGAAGAGTAAAATAGGGTAATGAGAATGTCAATTTCAGGTCTCAACATAAATTTTTCTCGGTGAAGGTGTATGTCATTTGTTCTACTGAAGGACAGAACTGTAAGTCGGTGATCCCCTTGTGTACTAATTCTCAAATGTAGTGCATGTGGATCTCGATGTGCTTCGTCCACTGTCTCTGAACTGGATCTCTCCAGAACTTTCAAGTGCTCTAGTTGTCACACCATATGACAATCGACCGATGAAACTGAATGCCCAACTCAGTGAGAAAATGTTGTAGCCACAGTGCCTGAATGGTTATGTTAACTACCCCTCTATACTCTGCCTCGGTTGAAGATAGAGCAATGATAGCTTTCTTCTTTATCGACCAACAGATAGGCCTGAACCAAGACTGAGTGAGTAACCAGATGTGGACTTGCGATCAGTATTATTTCCATCCCAGTTAGAATCAGTAAACCCGATGAGATATAATGTAGAGTCTTCTACAAAATAAATCCAAAAGGTGATGGTGTCATGTACGTATCGAAGGATACGCTTTGCATCCTTCCAATGTATCTCATTCGGCTCCTGCATGAACCTGGAAACTATGCCAACTACATGTGAGAGGTCTGGTATGGAGTGTGTGAGATACAATAAGCTCCCCACAAGTTTTTTGTATAGTGTGTTGTCAACCAATGGAGTCTCCCCGCCATCCTCAAGTTTGACTCCTGATAGGAAAAGAGTCGGATCAGACTTGCACTCTGTCATGTGAAATCTCTCAAGGAGATCTCGTGCATACTTGGCCTGAGATATTTTGATGCATGATGCATCCTGACTGATCTCGAGTCCAAGGAATAATTGTAGTGGACCCATGTCCATCATCAAAAACCTATCATGTAGAATCCTCTTGACTACAACAATCGCTGAAGTCCAAAAACCGATGATCAGCAAATCATCAACATACATAAATAAAAGTAGAAGTGAATCAGTCGTCCTGAGCATGTAGACATTCGGGTATGATTTAAAACATACAAATTTCTGTGACAACAGGTATGATTCCATCTTGGCATACCATGCCCTCGGAGCTTGCCTGAGTCCATAAAGGGACTTCTTCAGTCGACAGACCAAATATGAGTTCTGAATAAATCCCTGGGGTTGCTCCGTGTAGATCTCCTCAGAGAGATCACTATGAAGAAATGCATTCTTCACGTCCATCTGATGGAATTCCCATCCCTTGGTTGCCTCAATGGAAAGTGCCAATCGTATGGAATCCATTTTCATTACTGGAGCGAAGGTCTCATCATAGTCAATACCATGAACCTATTGAAATCCTTTGGTAACAAGCCTAGCTTTGTATCTATTGATCTATCCATCCTCTACGCTCTTGGTCCTATAGAACCATCTGCATCTGACAAGTTTCCTCCCAGAAGGAAGGGGAACCAAATCCCAAGTATAGTTCTCAAGGAGGGAGTTGTACTCCTCCTGCATGGAGGATTCCCAAAAGGGATTTCCAATAGCCTCACCATAAGACTGTGGATCTGAAGAATGAACCAAGAAAAGATGCCTGGAGGGAAATGGTTCAGTGGCAGTGAGTGCAATAGGAGGCTCCTTAAAATCAGATCGATTCCTCCTAATATCAGTTGGATCACCAACGAGATCCCCTGCATCCTAAAGAGTAGTTTTTGCCCACTTGGGCCTTTGATCTGGCTCTACAACTGCATCTGGATGCTCTAACTATGAATCTAAATCATTTGATTCCTCTGAATCAGAACTCTTTTCTGAAGAAGAGTCGACAAGTGCATGCTCATCATCTCGAACAGGTGGAAGAGTGAAGGTGTCTGCATGCGGCTGCTGAGGTACATGCGAGACACTTTCCTCAAATTGGACACTATGCTCAATGATGATCTGGTTTGAGGAAAGATCAATAAGTTGATATCCCTTCACACCATTGAGGTATCCAACAAAAATGCACTCAGTGCTATGTGGATCAAGTTCCTTCCTCTTTCCATAGGGAATCTAGGCCCATGCACGTGAACCGAAAATGTGAAAGTGGGTCACTTCCCGTTTGAGGACACTCCAAGACTCATAGGGGGTCTTATCCTTGACAAATCTATGGGGAGATCTATTTTGGATGTATGTTGCACAATTAAGTGCTTCAGCCCATACTCTTTGTGGTAGAGAGTTTTCATGCAGCATGCAAGATGCCATCTCCTTTATATATATGTTTTTCCACTCAGCAACTCTATTTTGTTGCGAAGTATAGGGAGTTGTATGCTGCAACTGAATCCCTACCTCATGGAAAATATTGTGGATCTCATTATTTACATACTCTCCCCTGTTATCAGTTCAGAGGAATTTGATCTTCTTTTTGGACTGTGTCTCAACCAAGGCTTTAAATCTTTGAGTTGTTGAAAGACCTTGGATTTTTTCCTCAGAAAGTAGATCCAAGTAAAACGTGAGAAATCATCAACAAAAATGAGAACAAACGTCACTTTTTTTATCGATGGATGCAAAAAAGGACCCATAAGGTCATTGTGGATCAGATCTAAAGGTGCAGAGGCTCTCTGAGACTTTCCCTTGTCGAATTTCTCTTGAGGGTGTTTCCTGAGAACACATCCCTCACAAACTCCCTTCGAGAAATGGATGTCTGGTAGATCATCAACCAATCTGTGCTAGCTAAGCTATTGCATGTATCTAAAATTCAAATTTCCAAACCTTTCATGCCATATCCTACCACTTTCATCAGCATGAGTAAGTAGTAAAGCAAAATCAGGTTCAATGAATTCATAAAAAGTATAAAAACTAGACTGATGATTTACCTCACCAGTAGAAACCCTGGAGTTGGCTTGCATGTCATAGATGTCCACAGAATTTGGTGTGAATATGAATTTATTTCTGGTGCTAGAATTATTCATCTAATACACAGAGATAAGGTTGACAGAAAGTTTGGGAACGTGCAGCACATTCTCAAAGCGTTTGTTGGTGAGTTCAATCCTTCCTTTGTCGGTGACTTCGACAGAAGAGTTGCCCCCCATCAGAATAGGAGGATATTTGCATGCATCCAAAGAAGAATATACTTATTTTGAGGCATCCATGTGATGTGATTCTCCTAAATCAACGATCCAAGAATTGGGAGAGGAGTTGATGGCAATCAAGGCATGGCTAGAATTTTCTTTCTTGGAATTCAGATCTTCTGGCTTCTTCTTCTTGGCACCCTTAGGGATTTGATCTCCAATGTTGTTCTATTGAATTATTTGATACATCATATCTATTTTTTTTTCATGCATGTAAGTTCCAAATGGAATCCTTTGTGATAGTACGTGCATTTCTCTCCTTTTCTTCCCTTTTCTCCTTTGGATATAGAGGCATCGATGAAGGGTTTTGTGTACCCTTCCTTCTTCAGATGTGCATGAGATTTTCATTTATATTTGTCTTTAGATTTCTAATATTTATGGATTCCATCATGCACAGTGAGTGCATGTACCCTTGGGCCTTTGATTGTGCCCATGTTGATGAGCTTGGTTTTCTCTTGTGTCAAGGATTCGATAAAGTCCTCAAGAGAAGGCATTTTCCAGGTGGCTCCAGAGGTGAATCTGATAGTATGGAATGTGGATACAAATATAGATAATTTAGGACCAAGCTTGAAGATAATGGTTTGAAACATTTTTTTCTCCTCCGTCGATTTATAAACCCCACAAGATTTGAGTTGCAACAGTAAATCCTTAAATTTTGTAAAGAAATCTTGGATATTGTCGAATATTTTTGGATCAAATGTGAGCAGCTCCACCTCCAGCATGTGTCCCCTCATATCATCCTATTTTCCAAATATCCCTTCCAAGTTTTTCTAGGCTTCATTGGGAGTCTTATAGGAAAATATGTGAAAAAGGAGAGAGGGAGAAATAAGACTGCAAATTGTTTCGAGTGCCTCATCCATGCAATTTAAGTACTTGGATTTTTCTATGGCTGATGTCGGTTATGTATCTATATTCAAGTTTAACCTGTACAACCCTATGGTTCGGAGATGTATGGATATTTTCTCCTTCCATGAAAAATAGTTGTAAGGTGTAAGAATGAATTCTTTTTGGAAATCCATATTTCCACTATCTTCAATATTTTGTACCTGCAAAAATATTTCATGTATATTTTGCTTAGAAGTTCGTCATCTCTAATACCATGTAAATTTGTTGAACCTGCAAATAATAGATCTATCTAAACAATAATACACACATTTGCAAAGATAATTTGAGAAAGAAGAAGAAGGAGAGAAAGAATGAAAGAATTCTCATTAACCGTTTGAATAATGAATAATTTACACATGATATATTATGTATAGCTCAATGAGTGTGCATTGGAGGAGAACCAATGCACCATAGTGGTGGTATAGAGTGATATGGACACACACCATTAGTTATGGGATTGAACTGCCACCTATTCTAGTCTCTCAGGTAGTTACGAGAGTGAACTACCACCTAGTTGAGTTAACTAGTCAACTCGTCTTCAGTTAACTAACCGAATAGAGAGTAGTGAGGAGTTAACTCAGGGAATCAAGGATAATGTGCTAGTATGTTGATGATTGGCAAGGTCGAATTATCATGGTTATGATTCCAATTTTACATGGTGACAAAACCAATGCATCATATAAACTCAACTCAACTAGTCAAACTGAAGTGTCAACTGAAAGAGAATATTCTCCAGGTGGAATATTCTCCCCTAAAATATAGGAGACTGGATAATGACTAATTATGAATAATAAACAAGGAAAAAACTTAGGAAAAATAAATCCTAGGTGTGTGTGAAGTAACTCACTCCAACACCCTTTTCAGCAGTCGCTTCACAAACTCCATTCTTTTGATAAGTATTTTCATACTTTGTGTGTTGAAATTGAAATAGTGATTTAATTCATGTATATGGTTATGACTAAGTTCTGTATTGAATGATTAAAGGTGTAATTATGCATTGTCTCTTTGTGAATCCCTATTTCCAAATGGTCTTCTATTCATCTCAGCCTAGCCACTACAGAGTCATGGGATGGAAATCTGCAGGAGAATCAGGGTAGGAATTGTTGAAATGTTGAAGTCATGTTGACCCCTCGGACCTACCTTAGTAGGAATGTCAATTTCAAACCTTGTGGAATAAGGGAATTTCCTTTAGAATCCTCTTCATATGACGAAGGGGTCATGTCCAAATACTTAACACCTTTACGGCTAAAATAATTAGTGCATAGACCACGAGAGTCTTCGAAGGGCCCATGTGACTAAGGTCTGGGAACCTAGTGTTAGACAGAAAGGAGCTAAGTCCTTATAGATTTAGAAATTCAAGAGTTCGGAGCTCCATAGTATCATGACCTTACCCTTTTGTAAACTGGTCGAAGGCAACAGGTTGTCATGATTTTCCACGAGGTCGATCGGCACCTAGCGGTTTCCCTAACTGTGACATATAGACTTTCCACCGTTAAACCTTGACCCCTTTAACCATCATGAGTTATCGTGAGCCATCGATTCAAGGGTATTAGAGATACCCCTTGACCATCAGATCTACATTGAGGGAACTTCAGCAAATTTCTACTTTGGGAGAATAGAAAGGATATGACATTGATCTCCCCAAACATTGAAGTCTTGAAGAGACAAAAACTGTAGATCTAGGGATCCTTCGGGAACTTCCCTAACCGTCAGAGCCCTTCCAAGTTCAACCCAGTGTTGACCACTTCGGGAGGATAGAGGTGGTTCAATGCCAAAGTTTCTGAATACCAGAACCGCGAAGTAATAAGGTTTGTAGATTGAGGAACTCTTCGAGACCTCCCCGAATGTCATATCTATGCCAAGGAAACTTCATCGAAGTTCCACTTAGAGAGAGTGGAGTAATGTTAGTACCCAAATCCCCGAAGCCCGGAATGGAAAATTAATGTGGATCATAGATTTTGGGATCCTTCAGTATCTCCCCTGGTTGTAAGAGATAGCTCTAGGTCATCCCGGCACTGACCTCTCCGAGGAAAATGAGGAATTTACACTGCAAACTCTCTAAAGTCCTAAAACCCCGAAGTAATGGAGTTCGTGGATCGAAGGGTTGGGCAGTGATCAGTCTAAGATTATGTGGCATCCTAACGTCACTAAAGGTGATGTGGACCCATATCATTCATGCCACGTGTCAGGTCTAGGAAGCTATCAATCCAAGATGATGTGGCATCTTGATGTCATTCAAGATGACGTGGACCCACATTACATGTGCCACATTTCACCTAGATTTGTGCATCTGTAGACCCCATGGGCCCATTATACTATGACACATGTCACCCCCTATAGGGGCCATGTGTAATCTCTATCTTTTCACGTGTCTGACATAGGGCTCATCTGACAGGTAGGGTACTTGGGATCCACCTGTACTCGCCATCATGTATTACATGTCGTCCCATGCAATAGTGGGTACTTCGGCAGTCTAAGACTTCGAGAGTCCGAAAGTCTGAACTGTAGTGCATAGATATACATGAGGACACGAAGGCCAGGGCCACACAGAGTCATCTCCGCCTCCTTCACAACTTCTCTAGCCCGACGCTCCAGATGAGTGAGTGTGTTAACCCTCTCGAACTCCTAAAGCCTGAAGTCCCAAAATAAATCATGACCGTTGAATGTTGGCCATGTGTAGAAATATCGAGGGCCTTCGTAACTTCGCCAGTTCGACACTCTGGGGATATCTCATGGTGGAGCGGGAAATATCTCCAAATCCTGAAGTCCCGAAGCCCCCTTTTCAACTGTAGGATCTCGATGGATGATGTGGACCATTGATTCCCTTTATTGTTCGGTGATCCAGGAGTTCATCCTTCGGGAGGAATTTCATGCAACACCATTGGAACTCCCAAATTTTGGGAGTTCTGAAGTCCTGAAACCTTTGCTAAGAAGATTTTTTAGCTCTCAGTTTTCAACTTGAGGTCACGAGGAGGACCCCTCTAGCTGGTTTAATCACGTAGTGTGAGATGTAAACCTCAGGTGAGCAGAAGAAGAGGTTTTTTCTTAGTAAGATACTGGAAATGAACCAAGGAAAAGAGAAACTTCGATGCCCCATCCCTTATATTTTCCTCCAAGAGGTTGGGTGTGTTACAAATTGGTATCAGAGCATGGTTACAACACTTGGCCTCCTTGGGCCCATGGAGGAGTCATTAAAAAATATTATTTACAAGAACTTTTAGGGGTGATACCCTATCTTACCCCATTCCTAAGAGGCTTAGTTAAACCTCTTCCGAAGAAATAATACAGAAGGGTACCAATTAAACATTCAAAAATACCCACAGAACTATTATTCATCCCTCGGACCAACAACAATCATTAGATCTACAATATACAGTCGATATTGGGATTAATATTATGATGTAATATTCAAATTCCAAACCGTATTCGTATTTCAAACAATTAACAAGGCGTATGCTATAAGATTACAATTCCGTCAAAGGTCAGGTCCACCATCGCTCTTTGTAAACTCTGCAATGAATACATGTCATTCGATTCCAGATCATATTTCAAACTTAAAACAAAAATGGTTTTGGATTTGAATTACGGTTGATGACTCTATGTTTTTCCTATTTTTCCATTGCCCAAATACCTTTTTGCAATGGAAATTATACAGCTTTTATTAGCTCTTTTTTGAAGGTGTTATCAGTTTTTATACATCAATTTTCCTTGGATCAACATAAGGTATGTGTAATCCTTATTTGTGATGTTTTATGATGATTTATCTTTAATTTAGTGAGTGCCATCTATTGATATTTTTCATTTTCTTGAAACAGGTCAAAAACGTGATCCAACCCTCGATACAGCCCTCAATCCATCCCTCGATCTGACCCTCAATCTGACCCTTAAAGCACAGTGCAGTTGTAGGTTGGCATATTGGCGGGCTCTCCTTGGTGAATCTGACACATGGGTTTTGTACATGCTCAAGCCCTCTAGCTATGGAACTCATCACATTTAAATTTAAGCAGTTGAGCCAACCTCTATTTTGAGTGCACGAAGTTGTTGGAGAGATGTTGGTTGTTGTCAAATTTTAATGAATTTCTATTTTAAAGAGAGCATCGACCCTTTCAGTGGTCAACCTCTCATCTATGTTATAAACTCTATAAATATTGGAGTCTCTTGGGACAAACACAGACGATTTTATATATACATCCATTATCTTGAATTGCTCTGTAAAAAATTTGTTTTGATGTTAATATAAATGCTATATTAGGTTTGTGACTACATCTTACATTGGAGTAGTGCCACGACTTTCTAGGGGGGGCACCCGTGGTCTGGGTAGCTTTTTATATTGTTGTACATTTAAATTTCTGTATCTAACTCTCATTTTGGGTTTCTTTTTGAAGTTGTGTTACTGTGTATATCTCTTTATATAGTTTACAGGTTGCTCCCTGAAGTTGTATGTTTATTACAAGGTACTCACAGTTTTCCATATTTAATTGTCCATACTCTACCATCTAACATCTTTTCATGCAGGTTGTGTTTTATTAGTGGATATATGTTCATAGTTATCTAAATGTGAAATCATAGCTTTATTCCCCTGTGTCAAGAACTATAGACTACTTCACAGATTGGTTATTTAGGCGGTGTCTTTAACAGCTACATCTACTTTATTAAGTTGTGAAGGTCGATTACTTCTTAAAAATTTACAAAAATTGTTAACTTTATTTCCAGCACTAGAGTGACAGGATAGGAGCTGATTTCAAATATCTTTGCACAACGTCTATAGATTGTATTAATTCCAAGAATATTCATTGACATCTTCATAATGGAAAAGTTCTCCATAGATTGTCTTATTCATACTCTACATTTCTCTGTAGAAGTTAGCATCGAATTGATTCCTTTTGAATTATATGTAGTGATTAGATGCTATCGTGACATAATTCGCCACCGTAGACATAACCATTACATTTGAATATTGTCATAACACTATTTTCTTTCAGTTAGGCAGATTACTGTAAGGATAGGGTTTATTTCCTGTAAGATAAGAGTAATTGTGAGTTTTTGAAGATATGATTTAAGAATAGAGTTCACTTTGAAGAATTTATTTTGAATGATTTCTTACTTATTCAAAGATTGATTTCTCATTAAAAGAGTTTCTTACTTAGATTAATTTTTCATAGTTATAGATTACTTTTGAAGAACTGTTCACTTAGATTAATAAGCTCACTATTTTAAAGATTGCTATGTACATCTAAAATAAAGTATATTGTTCAGATGGATTTTAGCTTGTTTAGAGCCTTTTAAGTCATCTTTTAAAATAGAACTATATATTGAAATAGAGTGTTGATCCTTAGGGTAAACCATTATCTTGGCTATTTAATCTTTCTGTTAGTTTTCCTTTTTTCCTTAACTCATATTGTTTCACAACTCTAATTCTACTTACCCTGGTCGATAATTTAATTGAGGGAAATCAATACATATAGTTTAGCCATCAACAAGTAAAGGTCTTGATGTTAACATGTGTGCTTATACATTTTCCACAATGGATTATGACCACCAATCTTAACCCTAGATCGAGTCTAAATGGCACGATTTTCAAAAATATAGTTTTCCCCTAGGTTTATTGTACTAAACAGAGAAATTATAATTCAAACAGAACCTTTTGTTGTTATATATATATATGCTTTCAAAACAAAATAAATTTCATATATGAATTGTGTGTTGTTCATAAACTAGTAGGTCATTAACTAACAAAAAGTGTTAATCAACACTCAAACAGTCAGCGGACTGCCGGAAAAATACACCATAAAGTATGGTAACACACCATGAATTGGGGGAAATCTCCCACAATAGAGAGGAAGAATCTAATGAAAGGACGGTAGTGGAAACCCCTCCAGATTTTGCTGAAATTGTAAGAAGCCTCATGGAAGAGTTACAGACTTGTAAGGATGACAAAAAAAGACTGATAAAAGAGAAGGAAAAGCAAACAAAAATTAATGCAGTTCTACTGCAAAGATTTTCAGATATACAAAGGCAGCTACAGCATGGACCATCATCCATTTAGGTGGAAAGACATCATATGAAGAAAACCCAGAGTCCACCCGAGATACGAAAGTGTGGTCGTGAAAGTGACCACACCAAGAGGAGCACCTCAAAGAAGGCCCGACATGGAGCCAAGAGACACTCAGCGGAGGAATCCTGTGGTGAGGAAACTAACAAATCCAAGGAATCTTCTAGTATCAAAACTAGTACACATTCTCAGAGGAAAGGAAAGAAGAGGAAGCATTCCAAGAGTCATGACCCTGAGGATTTCAAGAAAGCCAAACCACCCAAGCAGAATTTTGGATACTAGACTTGAAGAAGTACTTCAGAGTCCATGACTACTCTGAAAACTTAAAGGCACGGATAGCCATTTTCAACCTTAATGGGAAAGCTTCCATTTGGTGGGAGGACCTTAGGAACATGAAAGGAA
>JASDQU010104315.1:19122-29659 GCA_032191745.1 Picea mariana | reverse complement strand
CATTGAACATAAACACATGTGCACAGCAATTGATAAAGGAGTTCACCCCTCTTATGGGCTACATCTCCTGGTCCAGCTTCCAATGGATCATTATTATTAATTGCTCAAAAAGTGCTCAAAAACATGTCTTACAATGCTCAAACTGACAAATCGACTGCTCCAATGGCTTCCCAGCATCCCAAAACCCCTGTTTGGGCTCTTTCAGCACCTGAAACGGTCGAAAAATGAGAAAGTTAGGCCTCTTGGAAGTCTCCTTCTCCAAGCTTGTTGTCTCTGGTTCTACAATTCGCACCCTCCTTCAGTAAACCTGGCTCACACGCTCTTTAAAGCGCAAAAATTTAGTCCTGTACGCAACCGTGCACCAGTACAAACCGTAGGATGGTTAAGGGTGCGCCAGCCCCTAACCGCCTCGGCATCTGGGCACATGGCACATGGAACCAAAGGCTGGGCACAGTGGTTAGGTCGTTGTATAACTTCCACGCCACCAGTCAAACCATGGGTTATGCATATTAACCATTGGTTATGGTTAAACCCCGTGCACATGTTTATTACAATGTGCAAACTATAGCATATATGTATGCGATTATAAATTGTGTGCACCATATAATATACAACGGTTACATGTATTAATAAACTATGGGTCGGGGCTAAGTCCCGGCCCGCCCCCCTTCCATATAATACAATGACCGGATTCAAATCAAATTGCAACCACATATCAAATAAGAACTAATTTGTGGCCCAATGGTCAGGCTGTCGTGTGAATTCATTAAGTGTTGGGGAGGTCCAGGGGTCGAACCCCGTGGACTCCCACCATACATTTTACACAACAATCATTAACCAGTCATATAGGGACACGTGGTGCCAATGAATTGGGCCACGTGTACGCACCTTATCGACCACTTATGACACGTGTCAACACCATACTCACCAATGATCGACCAACCAGCAGCTGCCACATCACCTCCATACGGTTGTACGGTCCTGCCACATCACCGTATGGACTGTACGGACAGGTACAGCCAGCATCCAAAAATTTTGCTTGTTTGGCTTGGTGGACAGATCATGATATCTCCTCCATACGGACTCTGTTTAAGAAAGTAAATATACCACCAGAATCAGGAAGACGAGATGGATGCAATGGCACTGTTTTCGTCGCATTCTGAGCACTTTGAAAATTGAGCAAAATTTTGATCCCTTGATCACTCCAAGAAGAGATATTTATTTTTCAATAGAGCTTGCACCAGGAGCGGTGTCAGCCTCTAGAACACCCTATAGAATGAGTACACCAGAGATGGTTGAGCTCAAGATACAACTAAAGGAAATGATGGAAAAAGGCTACATCATACCTAGTGTGTCTCCATGGGGATCACCAGCCTTGTTTGTGAAAAATAAATATGGCACACTTAGGTTTTTCATAGACTATAGGCAACTCAATAAGATGACCATAAAGAACAAGTATCCCCTACCAAGGATCGATGACTTGTTTGACCAACTAAGGGGTGCTAAAATATTCTCCAAGATCGACTTAAGGTATGGATACCATCAAGTATGAATTAAGGATGAAGACATCCACAAAATAGCCTTTAGGACAAGATATGGTCACTATGAATTTGTGGTGGTACCATTTTGTTTAACCAATGCGCCAACCACTTTTATGTGCTTAATGAACAATGTACTCAGTAAATTCTTAGAAATATTTGTATTGGTTTTCATTGATGATATCCTAATATATTCTAAGAATATGGAAGATCATGAAGAACATCTCCATTTAGTACTTCAATTACTAAGAGAACATCAGCTCTATGCTAATTTTAGTAAGTGTGACTTTTTCCAGAAACAAGTCCATTACTTAGGCCATGTTATTTCTGAAGAAGGGGTGGCAGTTGATCCTGGAAATATCAAGGCCATTATGGATTGGCCTACACCAAAGGATGTATCTGACATCAGATCCTTTATGGGCCTAGCAGGATACTATAGAAGATTCATAAAATGATTTTCCCGGCTCAGTTTCCCAATCACTTCCCTTCAGGAAAAGGGAGTTAAGTTTCTTTGTACATCAAAATATGAAGAGAGGTTTCAATAACTGAAGCACCTTATAACCAATGCACCTATGTTGAAGATTGTAGATCCAAACAAGGACTTCCTTGTGTGTATAGATTCCTGCAAGGAAGGACTTAGAGGAGTCCTTATGCAAGGAGAACATGTAATTTGCTATGAATCCATAAAATTGAATGAACGTGAAATGAATTATGCAACCCATGATCTAGAATTGGATGCCATGGTGCATGCTTTAAAAATGTGGAGGAATTGCCTCCTGGGTAGAATATTTGTGCTTATGACTGACCATTGTGGGCTAAGGTACCTTTTTTATCAACCAAAACTTAAATATAGACAAGCTCGATGGATGGCTCTCCTTATTAAGTTTGATTTTTAAATAAAATACATCAAAGGAAAAGAAAATAGGGTGGTTGATGCCCTTAGTAGAAGTGTGAAAGTGATTCACCTGGCATTCGTAAGCACCTATGAAGCAGATGTCAGGGAGAGAGCCAAGAGTGCACAAGAAACAGATGCATTTTTCCAGACTGTGAAATCATACTTAGAACAATATCCCACAGGGTTGAAGTACGAAGGATATCAATTGTTGAACAATGGCCTGCTAACTTAAAAAGGAAGGTTGTATATCCCTAATTGTGACGAATTGAAGAGGTTCGTGATGGATGAGCTACACAAAATACCATATACTGGTCATCCTAGTTATCAGAAAATGACCACAACCACTAGGAAACTGTTTTATTGGCTAGGACTAAAGGATATAACTGATTACTTGGATAAATGTCTAGAATGTGAGCAGGTTAAGGCAAAACATCAGCGTCCAGCAGGGATGTTGCTGACCCTACCAATTCCAGAATGGAAATGGGAAACCATCCCATGGATTTCATCACTGGATTACCAAAATCAGTCGAACAGAATGACTCCATCATGGTAGTGGTGGACAAATTAAGCAAGTTTGCTCACTTCATTCTTGTCAAGTCAACCTACAAGGAAATAGATATTGTCAGTATTTTCATGAAAGAAATATTTAGGTTGCATGGCATGCCTAAGGATATCGTATATGACAGAGATACAAAGTTTACTTCAAGCTTTTGTAAATATTTAATGGTTGGTTTTGAGACTAAATTGTTGTTTAGCATAACCTATCACCCTCAAAAATATGGACAGACAGAGAGGGTAAACCAAGTATTAGAGGACATGTTAAGGATGCATGTAATGCATCAGCCTAAGAAGTGGGAAGACTACCTTCCACTGGTATATTTTTCCTACAACAATTGTTATCAAGATTCATTGAAGATGAGCCCTTTTGAAGCCCTCTATGGTAGACAGTGCAAGATTCCAATCAGTTGGCATAATCCAGTAGATAGAACTACAATTGATCTAGACATGTTGAAAGAAATGGAACAACAAATAATTTAGATAAAACAAAATCTGAAAATAGCTCAGGATAGACATAAAATCTATGCAGATAGAAAGAGAACTCCTAGAGAGTTCAAAACAGGGGATCATGTATATATCAAAGTTAGACCCAGGAAGAGCTCCTTGAGGATGGGAGCTTGTGCCAAGTTGGAACCTCAGCATTGTGGACCCTTTGAAATTTTGGATAAAGTGGGACCTGTAGCCTATAGTCTAGCACTCTCTCCCACAGTGAAGGCACATAATGTTTTCCATGTTTCATTATTGAAGAAATATGTACATGATTCTAATCACATAATTGACTGGTCTATGATTCAAGTGGAACTAGAGGGATAATTCCTGCCAGAACTTCAATGCATAATAGACAAGAAGGAGACCCCACTTAGGAACAAAACCATTGCACAAGTCAAGGTGTAGTGGAAACACTTTGGCCCAAATGAGGCTACGAGCGAAATGGAGGATGACATGAGATCGACATACCCATTTTTGTTTACTTCTGTACATACAGAACATGTCGGTAGATAGAACATCAAGGATGATGTTCCTTTAAGAGGGATGGGATTGTAATACCCTTGTTTCCCCCAGTTTGTAAATAAAACTATAACTAGTCAAGAGACTATGACACACTAGGTATGTGTGAATGTTTGATTTGATGAACCTTTGTATAAAATATCAATGTATGTATTTTTTGTTATTAATAGAAAATGGATGAGTGTTTCATAACTTATGAAAGGGGGGTTTGCCAAGATAGACCATGGATGATATGAGAGAGATGGTGAGGGAAAACAAAAAATGGTTGAGATGACCCTCACCAAACCAGTACCTTACTGGATGTAATTACTCAACAGTCCTCTGACCCAGAAATGAATTACCAGTCAGCCTGGTAGTTGGAGGCCCTCCTCAAGAGTTAATGAGGAGATGGGGAAGACTACCCATCTGCAAGACTTCCAGACCTGACCACGAGCTAGGGATTTAGAACCACACAACCTTTCTAAGAAAGGAAAGGAAGAGTTAATTTGTGGGTAGAGGTGAAAGGAGAGAAAGTGGATCCACGAAGAGAGAAGATTCGAAAGAGCATTTTGCAGTTCTCTAGTTCGAGGAGGAACTAGGAAATAATATTGTTTTGGGCGCAAGAATCCATCGGCAAGGTTTTTCATTACAAGATGATAAATGAGGTTGATGAGTGTCTATGGAAGTACTCAAGCAAACCTTCTTTCTTGTTATATAGAAAATCAGTTGCCAAGATCTAGTAGGAGGAGGGGAGTAACCTTCATCCTCAAATTTCATTGAGTAAGAGGAAAGAGTCTCTCTAAGAGTGTCATGGTATAGCTCAAGGGTGGCCAGCATTAAATCCATCAGGAGTGGTTGTGCCTATGGTTGCGTGGAAACATGAACCCTTTTCAGTAGTTGCTTCACAAACTTCGGTCTTCTGATAAGTATTTTCATACTTTGTGTGTTGAAATTGAAACAGTGATTGAATGCATGTATATGGTTATTAGTGAGTTATGTATTGAATTATTAAAGGCATAATTATCCATTATCTCTTTGTGAATCCCTATTTCTTAATGGTACTCTATTCACCTCATACTAGCCACTAGAGAGTCATGGGATGGGAATCTGCAGGAGAATCAAGGTAGGACTTGCTGAAATGTTGAGTTCAAACCCTGTGGAAGAAGGGAATTTCCTTCAAACTCCTATTCATATGACCAAGGGCTCATGTCCAGATCCTTAACTCCTTTACGGCTAAAATAATTAGCATGTATTCCATGAGAGTATTCAAAGGACCCATGTGACTAAGTTCTGGGAACCTAGTGTTAGACCAGAAAGGAGCTAAGTCCTTCTAGCTTCAGAACTCCGAGAGTTTGGAGATTTGTAGTATTGTGACCTTACCCTTTATTAAACTAATCGAAGGTGATAGGTTGTCATGGTTTTCCATGAGGTTGACTGACACCTGGCAGTTTCCCTAACCGTGGAAAATAGACTTTCCACCACTAAACCTTGACTCCTTTAACCATCGTGAGTTATCATGAGCCATTGATTCAAGGGTATTTGGGAGACCCCTTCACCGTTGGATCTACATCGAGGGAACTTCGTCAAATTTCTACTCCGGATGTGACTTCAATCTCCATGAACCCCAAAGTCCCAAAGAGATGAGAACTGTATATCTAAGGATCCTTCAGGAGCTTCCCTGGTCATTGGATCACTGCCAAGGTCAGCCCGGTGTTGACCACTTCGAGAGGATAGAGGTGATTCAATTCCAAAGTTTTCATATGTTAGAGCAAAGAAGTCATAAGGGTTGTATATTGAGGAACTCTTCAGGACCTCCCCTGACTGTCATATCTATGCCAAGGAAACTTCGTCGAAGTTCCACTTCGGGAGAGTGGAGTAATGTTAATACCCAAATGCCTGAAGCCTGGAATGGAAAATTAATGTGGATCGTAGATCTAGGGATCCTTCTAGATCTCCCCTTGTTGTTTGATATATCTCAATTTCATCCCGGCGTTGATCGCTCTGGGGAAAACAAGTAAGTTACACCATGAACTCTCTGAAGTCTCGAAACCCCAAATTAAGAGAGGTCGTGGATCTGAAGCCTACGTGGACTATTACTGACCATGAGATCGAAGGGTTGGGAAGCGATCAGTCAAAGATGATGTGGCATCCTGATGTCACTTAAGGTGATGTGGATCCATATCATGTGTGCCACGTGTCAGGGTTGGGAAACTATCATTCCAAGATGATGTGGAATCCTAGCCTCATTCAAGGTGATGTAGACCCACATAATGCGTGCCATGTGTCACCTAGATTTGTGCATCTGTAGACCCCATGGGCCCATTAGACTGTGACACATGTCACCCCCTGTAGGGGCCACGTGTAAGATCTATATTTCCACGTGTCCAGCATTGGGCTCATCTGACAGGTAGGGTACTCAGGATCCACATGTACTTGCCATCATGCATTATATGTCATCCCATGCGATAGTGGCTACTTAGATAGTCTAGGACTCTAGGAGTTCGGAAGCCTGAAGTGTAGTGTCATAGATTTTCATGAGGACACAAAGTTCAAGGCCACGTGGAGTCATCTCGGGATCCTTCGAAACTTTGCTAGCTAGATGCTCCGGAGGAGTAAGTGTGTTAACCCTCTGGGACTCTCAAAGCTCATAGTCCCAAAATAAATGATGACTGTTGACTGTTGTCCATGTGGAGAAATCTCGAGGCCCTTTGTAACTTCGTCAATTCAGCACTCTAGGGATATCGCGTGGTGGAGCGGGAAATATCTTTGAAGCCTAAAGTCATGAAGCCCCCTTTTCAACCATAGGATTTCAGTGGATGATGTGAACCATTGATTCCCTCCGTTGTTCGGCAATCCAGGAATTCATCCTTCGGGAGGAACGTCATTCAACACTGTTGGAACTCTCGAAGTCCAGGAGTTCCGAAGTCCTGAAACATTGGCTAAGTAGATTGTTTAGCTCTCAGTTTTTAGCCCAAGGTCCCGAGGAGGACCCCACTATATGGTTTAATCATGTAGTGTGAGATGTAAACTTCGGGTGAGCAGAAGAAGAGGGTTTTTCTTAGTAAGAAACCTGAAATGAACCAAGGAAAAGTGAAACTTCGACGCCTCATACCTTAGATGTTCCTCCAAGGGGTTGGGTGTGTTACAATTATGGTATATTTCACTTATGGTATACTTGTTATATATTGTGGAAAATTGACATGTTTTATGGAATAGTAACCCTCCGTTAGTAAGAAATGTGGGACATATTTTGGTGCTAAGTGTTGAATGGGCATTATAATACTTATGAAATCATTTTTTTTGGGGGGGGAGTGATTTTATTTTGAATTGGAATTGATCTTGTAACACACCCACAATGGGGCAAAAATAAAACAAATTTATTTTTCCTCAATTAGTCGTTTCCTCCATTCATGGTCTCTAATCCTGGACAATGGAAGTCAAGGAAGAACCTCAAATCCATTTAACAGACCCTCTTTCCCTTAAAGCGAAGGTTATGTGGAACCCGCAAATTTCTCCTTTACGCCTTTGAGCTTCAGTGCATTTAGGTGCTAGCTCCCCTAGTTACGCCCCTTCCTTTATGTGACCAAGGTTGTGGTCAGTCTCTAAATCGAAAGGTGTGTCGCGATTTCGCGTTTTGTGACTTCATGTCTTACAATGTTCACTTACTCTTTCTTCCCTCGAAATGATTCGATGACCTGGATCTCTCCTCAATCCAATGGCTCAAATGAATTCACAATTCCGCATTTCATGAGTTCCCATAACTCTTACTTTCGTCTTCCTGAGTTGCAGACTCTCGATAAGACTAGATCTGTGGTCCACGATCTTCCTTTGATCAACGGCTTTGATCAAGTCGTTGTTTCGCGTTTCACAACTTTGTAGGTTGGTTCACCTATGTTCTCTCGATTCCCAATTTCCTGATATTTGTGAGTGTCATATCGATGGCTCACAAGTCCCCATGATCTAACAGCTCAGATCAAATCTCAATTTTGCATTTCGCAAATTCTCATAACTCCACCCTTTGACTTTCCTAAGTCTCAAGTCAGCGAAATGTTGATCTCTCACCACGTGTCCTCCTAGATGGACGGATCTGATGATTTCGAGATTTTGGAATCTCGTTCCTATCATGTACCCTCAATTCTTATCATTAGTGCACTTTACCTTGATTGTGCGACCACGATTCTTTTATGCTCAAACCGAACGGATGAGATCTGTTCTCCTCTATGATTACTCCTCGTTGTCTGGACTATGATCTGACGATCCATATCATTCATGATGATTGATCCAATGATCATTGTAGATCCTCCTCCTGAGCTTCCACTTTCTTACCTAACTGGGAAGATCTCAGATGTTTCAAAGGTCTCAACCTTTGATTTACTTCCTGTGAGCCCTGATGTATGGGTCTCGACTCCCACTTTCCTTCTTGAGCTTACGAACTTGAGACAAGTTCACCTCTTGGACCTCATATGCGCTTCGGAAAGGCACTTATCTCTTTTGAGATTGGTTCTTAGGTAATTTCAAATCCCCACATACTCTAGCATTAATCTACTTGCGTCAGATCGACGGTCCATGACCTTCCTTGATCCAACGGACCAGAGTGCATAGCAACTTTTGGTTTTAGGAGTTTAGTCATGCCAACGTGTGAATCTCCCGATGTGAGAATCCTTGATCTCGCTAAACCGATGGTCAAGGAGGCTCCAGATAGATCCTTAGATCTACAGTCCAGATCACTTCGCAATTTCAGGTTTCGGGAGTTTAGTCATGCCAACGTGCGAATATCCCGATGTGCGATCTTGTGAAGACTGAAGGAGTCGAGACGTTAACGCATGCGACCCTTCTTCAAATCTAATGGTCGCGACAGACCCTAGGTCCTCCTGAACGGGTCTCATCCATTCATCTTCTAAATGAAAGGATATTTCCTTTCAATACGTGAGCCTCACTATTCTTCCTAATCTTATTTGGCTCTGAAAGGCTTAAGGGTTTTTCACTCTTTCTCATGAACGTAATTCTTGGAAGCGTTCTTCTGCGCACCCTTACGTTCATTCCTCAATTTTAGAACTTAATATGGTCTCGATCTCTACCCACCTTATAGATACTCAGTGCATACATGCATTACCTCTCCTGAGCTTATTGGAATTCATCCTCGCAGGGATTGCGGGGTTCAACCGTCTAAATCAAGAATTACTCACACAACTCTAGGACGGTGACGAAATTCTCTGGGAAGGTGATTTCGAGGAATTAAGCTAGTGTATAAGGAAATCAAGCAGATATGAAATCTTTCAAGGAACGAATGCATACTTCTAACTTAATCATTCAGTACATAAACCATTTTAGGTATATAAATACAAGCATGCAATTCATTATTTCCAATTCTAAGCAAAAGGCATAAAAACACTTATCAGAACCATAAGGCGTGATGTGACTGCTAAGAGGGGTGCTCGTTTCCACCCAACCATAGGCTCAGCCACTCTTGATGGATTTATCACTGGCCACCCCTGAGCTTAGGCCACGATACTTTGAGATTCAATCTCTCACTTCCATCTCAATGGAAGTTAGGGACAAAGGTTACTCTCCTTCTCCCTATACAGGAATAGATGAGGACAAAGGTTACTCTCCTTCTCCTAACTCAATCTCTATCTGTTTTGATCAAAACTCGGTTTTTTATTTCAATCCCTTCCTCAGACCAGAGATTTTCCGCTCTCGTCTCTGCATTCTTCGCAAGTCCCCCTCTGTCCACACCACGCTTCCTTTCTTGCCTTCCTCAGAAAGATTGTGTGTGGATTGAATCCCTAGTCTGTGGTCAAGTCCGGAATCCTTATAGATGGGTGGTCTACCCCATCCCCTCATTAACTCTTGAGGAGGTCTTCCCACCTACTAGCCTAACTGTAATTATTTTCAGGTTAGAGGGTTGTTCTGATCTTGAGCAATTAAAACCATCATAGTACTGGTTCGGTGGAGGTTAATGCGACCATTCTGGGTCCCCTCAACCACCTTTTCATTAGAAATCATGGTCTCTTTTATCACATCCCCTTCTCGATAGTTATGCAACACATTTCCATTATCTATTAAAATAAAATGATTTACATTCATCGACCTTTTATGAAAAGGTCCATCAAATCAAACATTCACACTTTGAGTTTGTCATAGTTCCTGGAAAATAAAGTTATATTTACATACTAGGGGAAACAGGGTGTTACAATTCCCTCCCCCTTAAAGGAATCATCGTCCTCGATGATATATCTATCAACATGATAGGTATGTACAGAAGTAATCAAAATTGGATATGCTTGTCTCATGGCATCTTCCATTTCCCACGTAGCCTCATCTGGGCCAAAGTGTTTCCATTGCACCTTGACTTGTGCAATGGTTTGGTTCCTGAATGTGGTATCCTTCCTATCTAGTATGCATTGGTGTTCTGGTAGGAATTCTCCCTCTGGTTCCACCTGGATCACAAACCAGTCAATTATATGATTAGCATCATGTACATAATTCATCAATAATGAAACATGGAAAACATTATGTGCCTTTACTGTGGGAGGAAGTGCTATCCTATAGGCTACAG
>JASDQU010104314.1:320376-330652 GCA_032191745.1 Picea mariana | reverse complement strand
AGGAAAAGCATAAAAGTAATGGTGGAACTAGCAACAAGTAGTCTTTATTAATATATGATCAACAACACCTATCTTTCATCTTGAATCCATGTATATTTATACATTTACATTACAGGAAGGTAATTACAACAGTCATGACTACCTCCATCAATCGACTGGCCTAACTTCTTAGTCAATTACACTTCTTAGTTGATTTACTCTTTACATGGGTTTACTACTTGGCCCAGTTGAATAGTCAACTAGGCCCCTCCAACTTCTCCCCCAACCTCAAAGCCTTAATCATCCCAAATAATTGTGGAGATGGAAGTCACAAAAATATACCAACAAAATATAAAGGACAAAATACAATAATAATTTGTCGATTTGAATGTTTATGGTCTCTACTAATTGTGCAGTTGTTGGTGGCTTATTCTATTAGAAATTATGATCCAAAATAAGACTTTAGTAAATAAATGTTTTATTAAATAAAACATTAATGTAAAAGGACACCTACACAGTCGCGTGATTATGTGAGGTGTCCAAGTTAGTTTCTAGTCAGTTCTAGTTAACAATATTTTTGGTTATAGTTTTTGGGGTATTTAAACCCATTTTCTATTCTA
This sequence comes from Picea mariana, assembly GCA_032191745.1. Classification (NCBI taxonomy): domain Eukaryota; kingdom Viridiplantae; phylum Streptophyta; class Pinopsida; order Pinales; family Pinaceae; genus Picea; species Picea mariana. The sequence continues at coordinate 330,053 of JASDQU010104314.1, read as the reverse complement.
AGTGAGGTGGATTTTTGGGCCTTATCCCTCAGGTTTCTCTGATGTAATATTTTCCCCTCATTAATAAAAGTTGTGGGTTGTGTGTATGAGGACACTTTGTCAAAGTGGTATCAAAGAAAAGGTTATTGGGAGATGTTGACGAACATGGTGAAGGAGTTTTAAAGAGGATCTGAATAACGATCTATTTCCTATTTTTACTTTTTAGGGAAAAATCTAGAATGGGTTCAAGAGCTCATGTATATTGTTTTTAACATTTTTAGTTGGATATTGAGAGATCACTTTTTAGTCTTTATAAGAATTTGGTTGGTCTCTTAAAATATTTTCTCCAATCTTCTTTGCATGGCCCGTGTTTTCTATTAGTGATGTTACGCCTTGCACAGTCCTTTCAAAATGCCTTGAATGTAGTGAGTAATCCCGTATTGAATCAAAGAAGGACGTATAGTCTTTTTTGTTTTGTTGTTAGTATATTTTTATCACTATTTGAAAGAATTGACATGAAATTAAGGGATACAATTTGCTTGTGTGCTACACTCAACAAGGTCAATTCATATATTCAAATTCCCACCACCTGCATTAGGTGAAAAGTTGAGATAATAAGGTAATGTTGTTAGTTTTATAGAATATAAATCTATATATAAGCAAACTGGAGTAGGATGATTCCAACCTTGATCATCAGTAGGGAATATTTCAGTTCTTCTCAGCATATGATCATTTATGATTTTTAAAAAAAAACCAGATGTCTTGTACTCGAATACAAAGTATTGTAAACACTTTTTTTTTTTGACATCAGGAAGCTTGCATTAGAGAAAATAGAAGTTTTCTTGTGGGAGATGAATGGAAGTTTACTCACGACATGAATAAAAGTTTTGAAATGACACATTTGGGATTACTTCATTACTATCTTGGAGTTGAAGTAATGCAACGAGAAAGAAACATTTTTATTTCCGAAACCATTTATGTTTATGAGTTATTGAAGAAGTTTGGAATGGAGGATTGCAAACCATTTGTCACCCCCATGGAGCAAAATTTAAAACTTTCTAAGTTTGAAGGGGGGGAACTTGTCAGCAGTACCGGGCATTTACAATTAATTGGAAGTTTAATCTATCTGACAAATACTTGTCTGGAATTATCTTTTGTAGTCAACGTCCTTTCCAGGTATATGCAGGAACTGAGAGAAATTCGTTGGAATGCAGCGAAAAAGGTACTTCGACATATTCAAGGAATAAAAGATTATGGACTTGAGTATAAAAGTAATAAAAAATTTAGACTTGTTGGCTACTCAGATGCAAATTTTGCTAGAGATGTTGATGATAGGGCATCTACTTTGAGTTATTTAATGAGCATGGGATCAATTGTGGTGTCTTGGAGTTGTAAGAAACAAGCCACAATTGAAAATTCTACAACAGAAGCCAAATATATCTGAGCTTGGGAAGCAACTTGCAAAATAGTATGGCTGCGAAGAATTTTGCAGGATATTAAAGTTGTTCGCAATGAAGCCAATCCCTTATTCATCGACAATCAATCAACGATAAAGTTAGCCAAAAATCTAGTTTTTCATTCAAAGACAAAACATGTTGATAAAAAGTACCATTATCTTTGAACTCTTGTCATCAAGGAAATCATCACGCCAACTTATTGTCCAATAGAGGATCAAACGACCGACATTTTCACAAAATCTCTTGGAATAATTAAATTCATCAAGTTCATAGATAAACTTGGTATTCTCTCCAAAGAATTTTTTTTTATCAAAGGGGGAATTTTTATAAATTATGATCCAAAATAGGACACCTACACATTCACGTGATTATGTGAGGTGTTCGAGTTAGTTTCTAGTAAGTTCTAGTTAACTGTATTTTTGGTTATATTTTTTGGGGTATTTAAACCCATTTTCTATTCTACGCGAGGTGGATTTTTGTCCCTTATCCCTCACGCTTCTCTAATGTAATATTTTTTCCCTCATTGATAAATGTTGTGTGTCTAAGGACACTTTGTCATATTCATTGAGCTCCCAGGACTGAAAAGTTAAATATTTGTCGTGGATGTGGTATCAGGGGCACCTATGGTAGAATGGAATATTGAACTACTTTTGTGCATACACTATAGATATGAGGGTGCAATCAATGTCGAGCGAATTTCAAAATCATGCCAGTCTTCAAGCGCCTACTTCGCTACGATAGTCATCTTCTTCATTTCAATTAAATAATCCATATTTTCATGAATAGGGGTGTCCTATACTRYGATTAAACTTTGATTCTTTCTTATATTTGTTGAACTTTATGATGGATATCCCATATGTGCTTTGTTTCTCTAATGGCTTCTAATTGTGCATTCTTCTCCTCCTATAACCACTCATATTCTTGTGCTTGAAACTCTACTTGAACTTTGTTTTCTAGCTTAAGTTGGGCTCCCAAAGTATCCCAAATTCTATAGTCGATTGCAACATTTCATAAATTGTCCAATTTTTATATTAGTTCTTGTGTTACCCTTAGTTTACTACAAATGTTGGCAAAATAAGTTAGCCAATTATTAAAAACAATGTTTGTAGTTGAAGCAACAACACTTGTGTGTTTTAACTACTCGTTCACTTCTTCAAATTTCTAATACTCTTTATTAAGGATTGCTCTAGTATAGTTGGCCTTTAACTATTAGTTCTCATCCAAAAGATTTTTCTATCTATGGATCAAGTCACTGAATAAAATTTTCATGCAATTGATCGAATTACTTGCTAGGTCGACTAGTCAAACTCATAGTGTTATTTGAGACTTGGTTTTGCAAGCTTCCCATATACTTTCTTCCTTTACCTTTCTTTGTTGACCCACACCATATCTTGTTTCTTTACTTGGTCACAACTTTATATAGCTCTTGGATTTCTGAATGAGATGCATCTATAGGGTTGAATGCCATTGCATTTTCCCCTTGTTGTTCACCCTTTAGTTTGAAGGTGGTTAAGATCGTCATCGATTTGTCCTTCTTATCCTTCACATATCTTTCCTTCTTACTACTTTTGTTCTTCTAGCCTATAGTTGACTATTCTACTTGTTTTTGTGTCAGCCCCTGTTGTGCATGTGTTGTTTTCTCTTGTTTCTTTTATTTTTCTTCTATTTTCTATTGCTCATGTTGTTGTGTCGACCCACCTGGATGTTGCATTGATTCCTACTGTGTTTCTGTAGGATTTTAGGATGTATCTTTCATTTGCATACCTAGCTTCATGGTGATTGGTGTGTTGTTGACCTTTGAGGTGATTGTTATGCATTTAATTCTAGAACGACTATTCCATGGTTGATTTGCGCATTGACTATTCTGTAGTCAACTTTTGCGTTGATTGTTATGTAGTCGAATTCTACTAGTCGATATTATCTTTATTTTATGCTTGTGCGTTATATGGATCTTTATGTGTTTCTATTTGTCCTTGCTCACCACCTTACTAATTAGTTGTGGAAGTCTCTTTTACGATAGGGATAGCCTTGATTGGAGATGGATCCTTGGTCAATTTTATGAGATACTGTTTTATTTATGTACTTATCATCTAAGGTTTACTTGAAACTTTTACTTTAAAATTGGCCCCTTTATTTTTCTTCTCCTTATTTTTTTTAATTGTCGCTTCTACTGCTTGTGCCTACTATTATCAAAGATTTTCCTAGTGGACTTGTAATTATTTTTACATGATTATCATATTCTTGAGGGTATCGACTATGACTTCCTTTTATTTGTCGATAGCTTCTGTGTGCTTCTTCCCCACACTTGATTCGAACACCTACTTTCTCTTCCTATCTTCCTCTCTCGTGAGCTTCCCCTTCCCATCTTCAGAAGTTGTGAGGACTTGTTTAGCTACTTGCTCCAACTTTTTCTTAAGTTAGAGATTGAGTAAATCCAACTCATTTTTCCCTTGGAAAGGACTTCCATATCATATTTAGTCAACTAGATACCTGAGTGAGCCCCACCTTATTCTATTTTCTTCATGTTATTTCTTCTGACTATTCTCTTAAATGGGGACTTTTTCAAAGTTGATTCCATGCTGACAAAAGGTACTATGAGCACTAATACTTCATTTTATTCCTTTAATTCTCCATTACATAAAGGTGTAATTAGTTCCATAGCAATTTCCTTGGTTGCTACTAGAATTGGGTAAATGTTATTTGATTGCCTTGAAATTTCTGCAAAAATCTCCTCTAATTTCAAGTAGTAATCGAGCTCTATAGGTTCTCCTCCTACACCTTGCATGTACCATATCTTGGTGAAGTTGAGGCCTAACCAAATATGTACATGATACTCCCTAAGTTTTATTTTGGTTGAATAACTACAAAGTCTATAGGATACTCCCATGAATCCAAGGACACAATAACATCATCTACTACACCCTCTGGTTTTACCCGAGGTCTATCTTCCATCTCCAATATTGTAGGTGTGGGTAGAAGATTAAAAATAAGATTAAAATTATTTAGTTTTTGCATTGTTTCCATGGTCATCATGTTAATAGGTGCACCCAAGTCAATTAATATATTTGGAATAAAAATATTGTTAATTAATATGGTAACAATTGGTACCCCTAGATCAACGTATTTTTATGTTGTGACATTTGTTGACATTAGGCTAGCTAGTTTTCCAACAACTTGCACTGTTATTGGATCCTTCTTCTTTTTCCCTGATTTCTTAAGGCATAATTCCCTAATTGTTCTTGTATAGATGGGTATGTTCTTTATAGCCTCCAATAAGGGAATATTAACACAAATGTTCTTTAGTTCATTTAAGAAATCMTGCTTAGAAGGAGTTATAGATTTTTCCAAATTTAACCTCTCTGGAAAAGGAGGTATTTTGGTTAATTGTTTTTGTTCATTTTGAATTTCAACTAACCTATGTGCAATAGTGTTAGGTTTATTAGGAATTTATTTTTATTTTTCTCTTACAACCACATGGGGTTCTTTACGGAGTATTTTACCAGACCTTAAGTGGATATCTTGGACAGAAACAATTCCACAAGTAGGTAATGTTCCTTCTTCAACATTATAAGCTTGTCTTTCTACTTTATTGTTAGGATTAGCTATTGGTTTTGATGGAAATTGAGTTGATTTGAGTGGTGGTTTATTAGAAGGAAGTTGTAGCTACTGTGGTTGAGTGATTTGTAGTGGAGGAGGTGTGGAATACAACTATTGAGTTAGTTGTGGATATTGAGTGGGTGAAATTTATTATTGTTGTGGGTATGGTTGTTGTTGAAAAGGATAAAATTGTTGTTGAAAATAAGATTGTTGGTATGGTGGATATGATGTTCGAGGATTGTAGGGAGGCTGGTTCCCATAAGTAGATCCTTTCCAACCTTGTTGAAAAGGTTAGTTTTGAGTTTGTTGAGGAGGTCATACCTACCAAGGCAAAGGGGTATTCCATGTGTTTTCTACAAAATTTGGATTAGAATATGAAGAAAATTGCTAAGTAGGATCTTGAGGCATACCTGGTGTGCATGGCTACCATGGTCTTCTTGGTGCAACATAATAAAGAGATTATGTTACTATGCTTTCACCTTTGAAAACTGCTTTTAGTGTTGACAACGATGGGAGAACTCTAGATTTGGATCTGTCGCTGGAGGATTTGGAACGAGCTATACCTCTGCATCTTAAATGGGTTATTCTATTACCCCGGCTACTGGTGGCTCTCGATTTGGATCCTCAATGGATGCTTCAATAGGCGGTTCATAAGTTATAACTGGTGAAACTGGTTTTCATAAGCAACTAATTCAAGGTCAACGAAACATTGTGCCTACTCCGAACAAGGTAGTCCATCGATCAATCAATAACTTGAATTAAAACAACTACCTGCCTTCCCTGAATGGCTCTATGTGCATGGCCGGTATGTCTGTCTCTGTATGGCTGCATTAATCTAACCACCATCATTATTGGTCCCTAGTTAAGCACTGGAAGTGTAAGCTCTTGGTATATCATAGCCCATCATATTCATGGAATAGAGATTATGGAATATACTATCATTATGAACCGCTACCTGTTAGAGGAGGTACTTGGCAGGGCATCAAATGAGTCAAAGTATAGTGTTCGAGTTCTCAAGCAACTATCAAAGAATCCTTATGTGCCATGTATCCTATTAAAGGTACGGTTAGCGAGAAATCGAACCTTTCTATTGAATGGTTTTATGCACAAGTGCCACAAACTTGAATACTATCTACAGGACATTCTCTAGGTGGATGCTTTTTCTTACATCGATGGAAAAAAATTGCTAAAGATTCATTTTTATCTTCTTGTTATTTTTAGCCTTCAATCTATCAATATGAGAACCTAATGTACTCAAAAGATTAGTTTTAAATTTTTCGAACAAATTGCCTATTTCTGCCCTACTTATACTCTCTGTGGCTGATTTGGTGACTTTGGAAAGGGAATCTCTCGATCCTTTTCCAGCCTTATCTCTACCCCTGGAGTATTCCCTGCACATTTCAATAATTTGTTCAAAAGGTAAAGTTGAAATGTCTTATCAACCCATGATATTAAGAATATCAATGAATTCGTCACGAATGCCTTTTAGAAATTTAGTATGAATAACATCCAAATTTAAAGAGCTATGTTTTGATTTTTGTAAGTTATACACAAATCTCTCCAGGTAGTCCTCTAAGTTTGCATCTTCCTGCTGAACCATCCTCAAAATATCTTCCTTAGAATCTCTTTTTCCACAGTAAGCTTGATACTTCTTAAGGAAAATCTTCCTCATAATATTCAAATGCCCAATAGTATTTTCTCCTAGCCCCATAAACCATTTTAAATCAGTTTTCTTCGCAGTGGCACGAAACAAACAAAGTTTATGAGGATCATATGTATATCCATAAGTATGGAATAATATATTAAATTCAAATAAAAATGCATCAGGATCTTCAGAGGCCATACCATGAAAGTTAGGAAGAACAAAAGGAGGAATGTTTTTCATCTTTAATTCATTGCCAAATTTTGTAGGTAAATATAATATGGGAAAACTAAAAGTAGCCTCTTCTTATTCTTCTCCTGCATCGTTTGGACCTCTTTCTCATTCTCCTCTTCCTTCTGGTATTCTTTCTATTTCTCCTTCTTTTCTTAGTATTCTCTGTCTTTCTTCCCCACCTCTTGGTCCTCTTTCACCTTCACCTTCTCTTCTTGGTATTCTTCCTCCTCCTCCAATATGAGATTCCTAATCAACCATCTTATTGTCCCAAAAGATCCAAAACTGTTTACTCCAACCTTCTCATGTTTCTTTTGGATATTCGAACTGTTCAACAATATCTTTTTTTTGTGTATGTTTTGAGATTTCTGCAACAATCCTTGTCCCTGTATATTTCTTAGTACCTGCAGGAAAGTTAGTAACGAGGGGTTTTGTGGATGTTTTTATAGATGGTTTGATAGATGACTTAATAGATGGTTGTGAAGATGATGAAGTAAGTGGTTTAATAAGTGGTTGTGATGATTTAGTAAGTGGTTTTATGGGGGGGGTTGTTTGTCTGTTTGTTTGTTTTTCTTTTTCTTTTTTCTCTAAAACAAATTTTTTCGGTCTTAACAAACCTACCCTTACTATCTCTAGATCTATTCATGCAAATCACACATGACTAGTTCTTGTGAAGACTCACAAAAGTGGTTGCACAGGTTTGTACCTTTCGTCTTACCTTCTTCACTCTTTCCAGTCTTAAATGTGTGAACAACTAAAATATTTCAAAACTAATTCCTTTTGTGCCCCCCCGACAATGATGCCAAAAATGTCAGCACACTAATTAGAAAAGATTAGGACATTAAAGTATTAATCCAGGGTTCGTAGACTTATGAGGCACATTCACTGTATGTGAGGGTACTAGTCTTAAAAGAAATTTTAATTCTATGAAGAAAGCTTTCAAGCAATGCTATAAGACACTTTTGTAAACTAACTTTCTAAAAGAAAACAAAAGGGAAATTGTTTCAAAAGAATGAAAATATATTTGCAACAAGACTAAGTTTGACCATGGACTTAAAATAATATGTATGCATTTAAGAAAGCAAAGCAAATGATTCAAAAGTGATAAATGCCTTCAACTTAACTATCACGATCTTCTTGGTTGGAAATCAAATTGCAGAGTGAATTTGAGTCTCCAAGTGATGAGCTATAGTTGTCACAGTTTCAATGGTGGAAATGTTGGTTGTAAAGTGTAAGGTTCTTTACAATAATACTTTGATGACTATGAGGTTTAAATAACCCAACAAAAGATAGCTCCCTGCAATAATACAATGTTCAATTTTGAAGTATCATTTGTAAGGAATGCTTAAACACACATGTGCATTGATGAATTCTAATGATAAAATCTTATTCTAGATTTCAATCTAACCAATCAAATGACCACTTGTGATTTCCTATTGATTACAAAACAGGCTATGGTGTTTTCTCAAGACTCAATGCTCTTAGGAAGTTTGTAGCGGTACTCCGAGAAACCCCTTCTTAAGTTGTCAATGAAGGATAAGATTGATTTCTAGTTCTTATAACAACAAGATAAAAGTGAATCTTACAAAAATTCAACCAATATAACATTAGCATAAATCCAATCTAGAAAGGAAACGATAAAAGAAAATGCTATAAAATAAAATAAAAAATTGCAAAATAGAAACTCACACTACTATACATTGTTGCCACATGAACAAAACTTGGGGGCCGTCCAAGATTGGCTTATGTATAGATGAAGAAGACGAAATCAAGGAAATCAAAATTTTATTAAGCATAAAATCAATTACACAATGCATTCGTAAGTTCTCCAATTCAACTCCTTAATCTCATAATTGAACTTATTTATAGATAATGAAATGTAACTAATGGACCTAAAAACCCTCTCTGGAGTAATGCCAAATATTAACAACCTCCTCTCTATGCTAGATCGAGCTCAAGGTGAGCGATTTCCTCCAAAAATCATGAGAAAATCGGATTCCTGTGCATGCTGTTGTAATTTTCCTTATTGAGAGTGTGTGTTGACCACGCATTGATTGACTAGATTTTGAGTTGTTTTTCACACGTAAAGAGGACTCGATCCATGGTGTGAACACTGGGAACAAAACCAATATGTCCATTTCCTCTTATTTGGCCTGCAAATATGCTAACCTCGAAGCGAATACTAGAACATAATTTTTCTGGTAAATGACTCAATAAAAACTAAAAAATTAAATATTTTTGCTTGTTAAATGAAAAATAGAAATTAACTAATAATTACCTATCAATTCTTTATTAATATTTGACTAAGTAGAAATGGGTACAAAAATTCCAAAAATGGAAGGAAAAATGGGTGAAAAGGAGGTGTGCATGGTGGTTTTTTAACAACCAAATATGAACCCAACATCTCCCCGAGACTTGAACTTTTGCATGTCCCTTATGCAAAATCAAAATTTCAAATTTGCCTTTAGTTTTTGTTTCAAAGTGCTCCTGATGTCTTTCTCAGCTTATGTCTTCTTGATGATTGCCCTGTCTCTTGAACCTTTCCTTGAGTGATTGTTGCATGTTCTTCCTTCAGCTTCTTCAATTATTCTTTTCACTGGTCATTCTCTTTGACAATAATTACAGTGTTCTTTTTGAGTATCTCATTTTCATTTTTGATGTTGGAATCTAGAATTTCCAGTCTCTCTATTTCAGCCATGAGTTTCTTTACATCTTTCTTCATTTTATTCAATTTTGATTTTGTCATCCAGGTAGAGAGTGGTGTTTGATCC
>JASDQU010104314.1:242974-308390 GCA_032191745.1 Picea mariana | reverse complement strand
TTCATCTTCGTAAGGCCATAACTCTCAAACCATGAGGAGTTATGTGACATTCCACATACCACCAGAAATGACATGAAAAGCACTATCCATCTAGGATAGTTTCACCAACAATTTCCTTGATCTTCATCTCGTTATTCCACATACAGGCATGGGCCCTCCAACCATTCTTCTAGGATAACTCAATCCGCAAAGCGTCTTCCCGTGAGGGCTTTCACCATAAGGGGCCCACTTTGGAGTTCATCCGTTTGTGCACCTTATCAATCATGATAAGACAATAATGAGAGCACGGGTCCTCCAACCATTCTTCTAGGATAACTCAATCCGCAAAGCGTCTTCCCATGAGGGCTTTCACCATAATGGGACCACTTTGGAGTTCATCCATTTGTGCACCTTATCAATCATGATAAGACAATGATGAGTCATCTATACATTTTTCCAACAATGCATCATATGCCAATGAAACCACATCGATCCATCTTCATCATGTATCAATGACAACTCATTGATCCATCTTCATCTATACATTCTCATCAAGGACAATACATATTATATTACATCAATCATCAATCAATCAATCCTTTAACATCAATCAATCACTTGACATCAATCAATGACATCAATCAATCAAACCATTGGCATCAATGACAACATGATCCAACAAAAACGACGCCAAATATGTTGCCGCCTAATACACACCTACAAACGTGGAGAAGTCTCCAAACCACTTGGTGTGTCTTTGGAGGCACAAACTTGAGTCTAGACCCATTGCCACCTCAATCTAGACTCCTTTTTTCTAGGCTCACTCCTAGGGAAGCCAAGGGGGGTAGACCCTATTAAACTATGTGAAGGTTTATTAAAGTTCTAGGAGTTAACTAAGTTATGGATTAAGGAGACCCAACCCAATGATAGGCAACCATGCAAGATGAAATTATTCCAATGACAGACAAATCTTTATTTTTAAAAAGTAATAAATAGACCAGTGCCTAAAGATTACCAAATTTAACTTATTGAAATATGCATAAACAAAAATATATTTCTACAAAATTGAAACAATCTTATGGAATATATACACAAGGAATTAAACAACACTTAGAACAATTATTTCCTAAATAATAAAGAATGCTTGAAACAAAGAACAAAGAATTCTTTGATAATGTAAATATTCACAAGTAAAGAATTTGCTGAAAAAGAATGAAACGTAAAAGTGCTTGAAAGGAGATTGCAAGAGTAAGTAAAATGAATGTTTTTCAATGTGAGTAGGTTGATTTTAATAGATTTTAGGTATCTCTTGAACTTAGGGGGATTATATGTGAATTGTATCAATCCTAAGCTATGTGACTACCCCAAGTTCCTTATACCTTTAACCAAGAGGAAGCGTTGGGTGTTCAACAAGGAAACAACAAGATTCCCCCCTAGCTCCACAGGTCAAATCCAAAGTGCTTGGGAAATCAACAAGGAGGACACTTAGTGTCGTGAAACCGTCTTCAGATTCAACCCCTTCTAGCCTCCTCAAGTCACCCTTTTTAAATGGTTTAAGCAATTATGGAACCGAGTGCCTAATTATACTAGCCACACTATCCTTTTCTCTTTCTTGTCACCCAAGCTCCACAAGTGGCAGGGGAGGGAATACGGGGAAAATGGCAAGGTGAAGTTTTGATTACTTGCAAAAAAGAAAAATACTAACAACTAGCCGACACGATATTCCAAGGGTGGCAAAGCCACTCACATGCAAGATGAGGGAAAAACAACAAAATAACTTATAAGGAATGAAATAAGCTAACTAGCCACGCAACTTTGTCTTAAGGACAAAGGTGGGAAAAAATGAAACAAATTAACAAGCCTCACAACTATGGTACAATATGGAGGACAAGTCTATCGATTTTGTGGCCAAGGTGGGAAAAATACTTGAAAATGAAATAGGTAAATCCTAGCCACTCAACCTTCTCTTTATGGGAGAAGTGGGGCAAACAATCTTGACCAAAAATGAGAAAATTAACTTCTAAACTAGCCCACACGATTTTACAAGGGTGGCAAAGCCACTCACATGCAAGGTGTGGGAAAGATACTAAAGATAATTTACAATTTTACAAACTTGGAAAATAAATAAAGAATGCAATCCCAAGAGACTCTCTTGGGCTGCTTACAATGATTTAGAAAGTAAGATGAGGGAAAGGGTTTCACACCACAACTCTTGGATGCTTCCTTTAGTTCCTTTTGGAAAACAATGGACAACACCTCCCCTTAAACTGGTGAAAACCTACGTAAAACAACAAGCTTTGTTTGTTGGAAAATGATAAAAAGGACTTGAAACAAGTTAGTTATGGTTAGTACATAAAACATAATTTTTTTTGTAAAAATATGAACTTGGAAAATGATTAGACTTGCAATATTAGAGAAGAATAGATGTGAGAAATAAGTGACAAAGAGCTGGAAATTAAAAATAAAAATAAAAGGAAGCTATCGATGGTTGGGCAAGTGAGATTCCAGACTTAGAATCCACGCCTCCAAGCCTTTGGTAACCTACAAATATGAAAAACCTTGCTACACAATGAGACAAGAAGGTGAGATCTTCTAAATGGCTTGTAAAATACTTTGCAAACACAAGTAGAAGCAACCCACAAAGAATTATAGTAATACTACTACAAATCTATCCCCAACAAAATACTTTGCTTGGGGTCTTCAAGTAGAACAAAGTAAGCAAGAAATGCACAATAATTTGTAGCAATGTTACCTCAAATAGAACACCATGAAAGAACACCAAAATATCCTCCAAAAGATGTGGCTGCAAAATTGCAGCAAGATTACAAGAGAGCAGTTGGGAGAGAGCAAGAGAGAGTGAGGAGAAATCTAGGCATCATGAAGTTACAATGAAATTAGATGCCAAAATGAGGAGAGGAGACCTTATTTTATTGGAGATAAGGAAGAGAGACCCCCCCTGTATGTTTTACAATTGTCATCTCCTGCAAGGAGAGGCCCACTCAAGGGGGGTGCACCATGAGGGAGGGGGGCACACTTCATGAGAGAGGACTAGGGATCTAGGGGGTGGGGACCCTATTTATTGTTTTATAACATCTCTCTATGGTCCAAAGGGGGCACCCAAGGAGTGGGTCTCTTTCCAACCTTTTGATTTTTACATTTGCCAAAGTTCATGAAGAGGGGGGGCGCCCCTCTTGCTAGGGAAATTCATGGAGTCACCAACATTTGCCTTGGGGGGGTCATTTACTAGTGGATTATCACTTTCTCACTTAGGAATGACTTTAGGAAACACTTCCCTCCCTTTCTCCATGACTTTAGACTCATTTACAAAATTTGGTATTTTTACATTAGCCAATTATTTGTTGATTTTTTATTGACTTAGACTCCTCATGGACATTGACTTAGAAAAACTTGTCCAAATGAGATGAAACTTGGTCCAAGGGTGTAGGGGATCATAATCCATTTGTTTTGAGTACCCATACCCCTAAACAAAATCCCCAAGGACTAAATTCTTACATTTTACATAAAAAATAATTAAAAATTTTCATTTTACGAGAAATTTTAATTATTAAAAATACCTATCAAAACTTAACAAAATTTCGCGAGATTCTAGGAGATGTCTAGCATGGTCATTTAAAACACGTATATCCCTTATTAACCTATTGGTATCAATCATTAGAACATATTTTATCACTTTGAAGTTTGGAGGATTATTGAGTGAAAAACTCAAGTAATTATAATCGTTGAAAAAACAAAATTAATTACCTAAGGAAAAAAAACTCGATGAAAGGAGTTACCTAATGATAAAGTCCTAGGAAACCAAATCATTACAACTTGATCCATGCTAACATGTTGCATTTAAAAAATTTCCCACGCAGGGGAGCGAACATTCTGTGGATAGAAAAAGGAGTTCTAGGGGCAGGATTGCCCTGTTGAGCCATAAGTATTCAAACTTGTTATACCACAAGGTGCATATCTTCATGGTACATGAAGTTGACATCTAGTTGAAATAGGTGGTCAACAGTAGGGAAAGGAAGCTAAGTTAACCCTAATATATTTGATAAGACCACACATAGTGATAGGTTTAGAGTCGACTCCACATACATTTCGGTATGGTTGTGAGATTTTCAAGGCAAGTTGTGCATTACCCTTAGAGTCATAATTTTTGTGGAAGCACTCGAGTCCAACACACAATTATGGAGGGTGAAGTCATTTATCAAGAGAGAAATAAATAAGGGCACATTCTTTCCACTCTTCCCATCAATAGTTTCAACATGCAGGATTATAGGGAGATCCTCCTCATCTCAAGATTATTTAGGGTCAAGTTCTTGTGAAGGAGTGGGGTTGTCAACCCTTTCTTCTTCTCTAGGGTCCAATGACAGTGGAGGATCATCAGTTTGGGGAAATCCTATCTCATCATCATCCTCTTCAAAGATAGTGGGGATAGGAGAGTTGATTCACTCCTCAAGGGAAAAATATTCCTTCTCCAAATCTTCTCTCATGAACACCTTGGGATGTATTTTAGTTTCCTCAACACTTGGAGTTTGGGTGTGCCACTTCTTATTAGCGATAGGGTATGGTTATTCATGTGGTGTACCTACCCATGCAATATCACTCATATCTAGTTGGTAGGGGGCATACTTCTCTTCTAGGGAATTGACCTCATCCATGAGGTTTTCTTGGGATAATGCTAGAGTCATAATCTTTTCCTAAAAAATATCTACCAAAGGGGGATCTTGAGACTCACGTGAATCCAAATTTCTCTCTATTTGGTGGGAAAAATCTTGTGCCTCCTTGAGAGTTTTAGGGGACTTGTCCTTTAGTAAAAATCAGAATTGTGCTTCAAAAATGCCTAGATATTTGTTCAATGTAGTCGCTTTTGTAGGTGCGCTTTTGGAAGGAAATTCCTTCATTGAGGCATTAAATCTGTCATTGAATTCTCTTGCAGACTCTTGCTCATATTTCTGCATTTCATAAAATTGGGAAAAGAGAAAGCCTAGATCATTTTCATCACCCCATCTTTTTATGAAATCCATTTCAAGATCTTCCCAGATCTTGAAACCTTTGCTTGGGAGGTTTCCATACCACATCCTAGATTCCACTACCAATGAGGCAGAAAAAATCCTCATGATCACATCCGAGTGTCGGTTTCCAACTTCGTGAAGTTTGAATTCTTCATATAATATTGTCAAATGAAAGTTACCCTTGGTATCATCACCACCATAGAATTTAGACAGCCACGAGTTATCATTTTTAGGCATGTCATGGGGAAAGCCACATATTTTACTCATGTCTAAAGGCTCAAAAACATTGTTGGATTCCCATTTTGGAGGGGCCATGTTTTTTGTCTTGTACGAGTCGTCATCAGTGGAGTCGCCAGATGATCAACCTTAGATCATCAAAGGAAAGTGAGGGAATCACCCTCAGTGGAGTCGTCAGGTAAACTCGAGAGATAAGGGCTTCGGGGAAATTTTACCAAATGATATGTCGTTGAGGAGAACGACTCAATCCTCCCCAACAATGGTGCCAAAATGTTATCACAGGATTTGTACATATGTAAATCCCAACACAAGTTCCCCCAAATATGCGTAACTATGAAAAATCCTACCACTGTCACATTAGAAAGAAGTTTCCTCATTTTAATGATGGAGGAGGTCCACCACAGGGGAGGCTTCCCCAATGACCTCAAGGGATAAACGTATCAAGTAAAGTAGTCAAGCCTACCGCCCCCTCTCTTGATCACCTAAATATTAGTCTTGGTCAAGGGAAACTAAGAGGTATAAGGATGTTTGAGTACCTGCCTAGAACACGAAAAATTTATAGCATATATGTGATGATTTCAAAGTACAAACATACAATTAATACCTCGTAAGGAACTAACAATGAAAATTGCAATGGCTGGTGCAAATTTGCAGTAATACAATAGTCTTATAATAACAATATGAATTTATAACAGAAGCAATTAAAAGAGCTTAGACTATCAACAATTGACCAAGAAGTTTAAGCATTTATCACATAGAACATTATCCAATTGCTTAAGAGAAATTTTGAGCAAGTTAAACTACCTTTTCAAGAGTGTATGCAACAAATGAGTGTATTAAGATGGTTGTAGCAAACTTTCAAGTTTACTAGAGAGTTAGTGAGTGTTAGTGTTAGAAAAATTAGTAGAAAGCTTGAGATAATTGAAAGAGAGTGTTTGTTGATCAATTTCACCAATGGGGAGAAAGATGAGTGCCTTTGAGGGCTATGGAGTCTTTATAACAACAATACAACAATGGTTGAAGATTGAAATATAAAAGACTAAGAGATAGGGCTTAAAATCTAAGATGCTAACACAATATGGCCTTATGGTTTAAGCCTTAAAGAGAAGGGTTGCTAGAGTGCAAGCACTTTTGGGCTCTAGCAACCTTTTCTCCCTTTTCAATACTTCAACTAGGTCAAGAAATCAAATGTCTAGGGCCAAAATCCTAAAGTGCTAGCACTTTAGGGATTTAGGAGTCTAACCCTAGCAATGATTCCTTCACAAATTTTGGACAAAATTGACATTGTTTCTATATATATTCTATTTAACCAGGAACACTTTTGCATTTTATCGTATCAACCAGGGTTTCTAATGACTTGTGAGATGTCGTGCATTGTATGTGTGGGCTACAAATTCTTAACTTGCATTAATTTGTCTAACATGCTTCTACATAGAAAGGTAATTACATCACTACACTACATAAATGCAAAGCCAACTCAATCACTCTCAGTAATGATCATGTACTTGAACATCGATCATGCTAAACCTGTTGGCACCAAGAAATCGCCAGGAATGAGAACCCTATCGTCACCAAGGAGACATCAAACAAGATTTGGGCACTTCCTATTTCCATAAATCACATCTCTAGTCATTGACAAGCTTTAATAAATAAAACTAATCTATGAATTATAAATTGCATTACAATAAACTAAAAGATATAAAGGAAATCAAGCTATGAAAATGAATAAACATCCATACAAAAAGAAACAAGAGAATCAAATTACTCAACGCCCTGTTCTTGTGGAGTGAGCTCTACCTCCAGGAACATGGCAACAAACTTAATCTACAGTTCCATAAACTAGAAAAACATTAACATATGAATGAACAAATAGAAATCTAAGTTGGAAATCAAATCTCAAGCTTGTAGTTTTATTCCATCACGAAATTGGACATTTCTCTAAGAGTCTTCCCC
This sequence comes from Picea mariana, assembly GCA_032191745.1. Lineage (NCBI taxonomy): Eukaryota > Viridiplantae > Streptophyta > Pinopsida > Pinales > Pinaceae > Picea > Picea mariana. Next base: position 301,200 of record JASDQU010104314.1, on the reverse strand, counting down.
TTTGGAATGGAGATGGCACTCTATTTTATACATAATATTGCTTGAAACTAAAAAACCCACTTGAGGATAAGAGAATCACAAGTGATTACAACAATTTTCTAAATTTACAACTCATAACTAGATTGTTCCAAGATTCTAGCCAACGCCATCAAATTTAGAATACCATAGGTTGTCAAATTTGTGATTGGTTGTGTAGGTTACAACAACTTTCCCAAAATAAATCCGAGAGCCATGAATATGTTGAAATTCGTTTTCCTCTTGAGTTGTAGCTATTAAAAATGATTTGGATCCCACAAATATAGGGAAAAACATGTTTTCAAACGTGAGTATCTAGAAATCCTCCCTACAACATTTAAAAAAATATATCTCATCTTCTATGAACGTCCCCAAATAGATATAACACCAAATTCGTGGCTCCTCCATTAATTCTTTGACTGGAAGCTAGGATACCTTCTAATTGTTGTTGACTTGATTATTGGGTGTTCAACTTCGTGGCATTTTTATTAATAAATTCCCAAGTAAAATTATCTCCCACATATTCCTCCAATATTTTGGTGTTGGTTCTTGTTATCGCACAAATCGTAGGTTGGGAAAATCCTGACCCAATCCATAATAGTGGGACAACTACGAGAGAGTCTACCCACTGTCACCTAATATAAACCCTCTCCTCTCTTTAGTGAAGGAGAAATCTTACACAAGGGGGGAATCCCAGGTAACCCTAGGGGGAAAACAACGAGATAATGAGGAAATGAGAAGGACACCCCTATGGTCAAATTCAAGAGAGACTTTGAGACTTGGAAAAGAGGTCTTGGAAGGTGGAATATGGCTGTCAAAGTTGTATCCCTGCAAAACAAACTTAGAACACCAAAACAAGACAATATAGTGCTATATAAGCCTCAAAACCTAAGGGGAATCAACGGGATAAGCTTGTTGTCCCAGAACTGCAACATATATCAAATTTTCAAGAGCAAAGAACAAGTTATAACAACTGCATAATTAACCATCAAAGTCATCTAATGATTATTGGATAATTAAGCCCAAAACATGTAGATAATATTCCAATACTTAAGCTCAACTTTTGATGGAAAAATATGGTTGTAAAATGAAGTTATCAGTGAAGTGTTAGGGAATCCTTATGGCTGTAGCAAGGGATTTATTTTACAACAGTAAGATCCAACCACAAAAAATGACAAATAAACCGAGGAAATGATAGCTAATAATCAATAGAACAATGATCTAGGTTTTACAAGCAAATTTTAGTGGTGGATTAGAGAGCAATGAATGAAAAAGAGAGTTTTCTGTAGCCCTAATGGTTGTAGCATTTATTTATAATAGAAATAAGAATTACTTGGCTAAGCAAAATGCCCTTAGGGCACAAGAGAGCCTTGAGCACGAAGACCAATTTTCAACTTAGACAATTGCTAAATCTCAACTTTTCATGTATACCAATGCAATGATTTTATTTCTCCAATGCAAGTAGATGAGTGTCTAGTTCATTGGGTTATAGAGTCTTTGGTAGAAGAGTTATATCTACTACTTCTCTAGGGGTGTAATCCCTTTTACTCCCTAGAGCAAGCAAATATAACAAGGTAAATCTAGGAGGGTGTAAGCCCTTTTACTCATCCTAGCAACCTTGATAGTAGCTTATCTAATAACAATTATGATAGACTTGGTGGAGGGTGTATTCCCTTATACTCCTCCAAGGTTTTTAAACAAGAATAAACTTGAAACAAGAATAAATTACTAACCATATGCATACAATTCCTTACCAATTCCAAAAACAATCATGTAAAACCCTTATCTACCAAGAATATTCCATCAACATGCAAGAGAGAAGCCTCCAAGAAGGTAGTGCACCAGTTTATTCATACATAAGCAAGTAACAAGAATCCATAACATAAACACAATAGAGAGAATAGAAAATGCTCAAAGAGGGAGAAAATTGCAGCCAAGTCTCTCACTCAAGAGAGAGTGAGTTATGTTAAAATGAAATGAATTTGATCCTTATTTATATAAAACCTCTAAAAAGTGTCTGTCCACATTAAATTGGGCTAAAACACGAAGTAAGGGGTCCATCCCCCTTAATTTTTCCCCTTTACAACTTTAATTTGATTTTACACATAAAGAAACCTTAAAAAGTGACGTCAAGCCCTAAGGGGGTGACATATTGGTATTGTTATCACCATAACAATTTTCATATCAAGATCCAAATTTCAGAAATTTAGCGAAATGCTATATCACTGTGGAAGTATGATAGTTTGGGGGGGCGAGCTATATCCAGCGGCATATAGACAAATATAGTGGAGGCACAAAAGGTATAACTCAGTGGACTGTTGATCTTGAAGAAGCCCAGATAAACGACTAAGGCACATATCGGAGAATGAAGCAACGCGAAAGATAATTATTCGAAGGCGGGCTGGGGAAACCATTATGGTTTCATTCGTGGATGCGTGGCAACACCAGAGGTACGTCGAAGCGAAAAGTGGTCTACTCAAAACCATTTTTTCCAACCCCCGATATCGGAAGTTGATGGTGTTATCACCTACTGATTTGCATTTTATTTTTCCAAAGCATCTTGTCTTTGTGTTATTTTTCCACTCAGTTTTTCTAACTTTTTCACCAGCTCTGTCAAGCTCCCATCACCTAAATCCTTCACCCAATGCAATCATCCAAAACAGTCATGTATTCCACGAGTCAAAAGTTGGCAAATATCCCAAGCTTGTACCTAGCCTTAATTCTTATCTAAATCCCTTAGTTCCATCACTTCATTCATTTTTACCCTTATTTTTGTATTCCCGTTGAAAATAAAAAATATGTCTTTTATTAAGCACCCTTATCCTATCCACAAAGTCATGTGTTAAGCCTCATATGCCCAAAGTCCTTCGCAAATAGAAAAAAGGGGTTTTTTTATTATTAATATAAATATTTTTAAATTTATATTAATATTTAATCCAATATTTAATTTACGGATTCACGTCAAATCATGGGCACGAATCTCAATTTATAATGTGGAAAAGTCGAAGGTTGGATGGAGGGCGCACATGCATATTGGGGATTTAAGTAGCGAGGAGGTTAATTTTGTGAAGGTGGACCGAGAAATACTACCATGGATTTTTTCATGGACACGTGTTTTTATGTGAAGCACATCAGAGGAAAAGGAAGTTTGGATTAAAACACTACAGCCAAAGCCCGATGTAATAAATGCAAACATTTATCATATGTTTTATGTGCGACATTTTTCGAGGAGTGCATTTCAACAACAATTATGGAATTTCTAATAAATGAGATTCCTCCTCACGGTGAAAAGGTTTTACAAGGTAAGATTTAAATTTTACAAATCAAGGAGACTAATGTTTATTTCCATGGAAAATAATTAAATTTTACAATTCAAGGAGACTAATGTTTATTTCCATGGAAAATAATTAAATGGAAGATGCACGTGAATGGAAACTTGGATAATTTTTATCCAAAGGTATTAGAAGTAAAAGAAGAAGATAAAAGGTATTTTGCCAAAGACGGTAAATTGAAAAAACATTAGTAAATGTTTTTTTACAGTGAAACGGTAAATTGGAAAAACATTACACAGTAAATGTTTTTTACAAGGAAATGGTAACAATAATGTTTTTTACAATGAAATGGTGAATTGGGCAAACAAGACAATTAAATTATGGAAATTTAATTCTACAAGATATAAAAATATTTGGGAATTATTTTTATTTCAAATATATTATTCCAAAATATTTAATGAGAATAAGGATAAATGGGATTAAATTTGAAAGAGTATAAGTGACATTTAAAAGAGAACATGGCAGAGGAAGGAGTTGGAGTGTCAGAGGAATCTGCAAGGATCATGAAACGGTTTTTCTGAAAACTGTCATTTGTAATCATTGTAGAAGTTGAACCATTTCATTTAAGTTATTGTAATCAATTACACACTGAAGGAACTCGAATTGTATAAGTATTAGAGGTTTTGAGTGTATTAATGACGGACAGAAGTGCAAGGGCACAGTTCTAGTTGTTCTAAACTTCATTGTAATTTTATGGGGCTGAATTGAATACATATGCAGTAGCTTTGAAGTCTCTATGAAAAGATTCTAATGGTGGTGATATGAGATTTGTCTTCCCTCATTGTATGTGTTTCCTGTGATCTTTTATGCCATATACATTTTTCTTCTGTTTAAATCGGAGAGTTAAAGACCCATAATTCATCATTTGATGCTCTTGGATTAATCAATTTAAACTATGTATGTTTCTTCTTAGCTAATTCATAATTCATTTTCGTAATGCTTTGATGCAGCTATATGTTTCTCTTTCATCTTACCACTCTAATTAAATTCAAGTTATAACTCAGATTCTTTGCCTCATTTAGCCTTTATCCACTGGAGAGTTCAATTGGTTGATCATTGTTTTCATTCAATTTCAGAATTTTGACTCCATAGCCCAAAGTGTTCCTTCCCTTCCTTGCCAACAAATTTATTAAAAACCCCCAAAACATACCAAATCTAGCCACCGATTTCCATAGATATATCAAGTGACACAAGAGAGCCCTCTCTGAGTTGAGCAAGCTAGTGCCTCAGCTCTAAAGCCGGTTGAAACAGTTACCTCCGTCGTTTGTCTATTCAGTCGAACAAAATTTACAGAGTGCTAACAGGTACTTTTGGCAAGTCGTTGAGCAATAAGAGGAAATTGTTAGGTCTCCTAAGGCCTTCCCTTCAAATGCTAGGGTCTTCTCCATGGTGCAAGGGATCCTCCTCACCACAAGGTTTCAAGTGTCCATCAAATCATCATCATCACCACCAAACCCTAGCCCTAGTCAAGACGTCAAGCCCCAAAAGTGTGGTGTATGGTCTCCAAAGGCAAGTAATTGGGATAGATAGGGCTAGGTGTCGGATCCAAGGTATTCTCTCTTGTCTCCAAAGGCAATGCCAAACTTCTATCTTGCCCCCAAATTCTAAGTAATGGAATCCAACATGTGGGCTTCTTACCCCAAAATTTGGGCTTGTTTTTTCAAAACGTCCAACATACAAGGTCGTGCAAAGACAGATGAGTGTTCCCTCCAAGGGTCTCAAGTCAAATGTATCATGACAAGTAAAATCACATTTAATACAAGATCCAGCTAAACATGTGCATTTAAACTACTTCATCAAATTAAACAAGTGCTCAAAGACCCTATGTAATTTGCCAAGTTTAGGTATGGGAGGGTTGACAAGGTGGCCTATTGGGTGATTCATTCCTTAAGTCAAGGAGTGTTTCCTAGGTGGACCCTCTCTAAGTCATGTGAAGAAGATGAAGTGGATGGGGTAATACTTCTGGGAATGGGGTTCATGACATACAAGGGTTTGTATTGTATCATTTATGGGTGCCTTTGTAGAGGGTGTGTTGCACCTTCGTTTTCAATGCATCCTTTTTCCAAGCCCATTTACTTTCCATTAATTTATTTAATCCAGAACAAGTGGGTACTCCAAATGGGTAACATAAAACTTGGGATGCAGCACCACAATGTCACTTAAAGGGAGAGGTTCATAGAGTGCCATAGGGGTAAATCAAAGGTCATAATGCACTTGTGTGGATCCCTCAATAAGTGGCATGTTTATATAATATGAAATTGTTTCTTGCAGGTATTTGATTTTTTAGGAGAAACGTTTCATCTTCCTCAAGACCTCCTTGGGAGATCATATGGAATGTTATAGTTTTGTCTTTTATCATTTTCCAGCTACATTCCCTTTGGGCCTTCAACCCCTTCTTGCCATGAAGTGAGGTACAATCCCTTCTTGGGTCAGTACACGCAAAAATCCGAAAATATAAGGAGGTGAAAAGGATGAAGTGTGAAAAATGATAAGTATGACCGGGAATGGAACGATGACTCATCAAGGGGACCTCCCAATATCAAACCCATCCCCAAGGGTGACCACTTACTAGGGTATAATTTCAACCACCAAGGTGAAACATGTCAAAGAGCATAAATTCCAAGCAAACGTTCTATAATCAAAAGCAACTTTAAATGCAACATACTCAAATGCCGCAAGTATTAAAGTGACACTTACCATAATACCTGACTTGTACCTCATGGAGAAAGACCCATTGTCTTTCAGAAGCAAGCTGATGTGGTGAATGCCATCATGACGAACCGAGGATGCATGGTGGTGAAGTGGGTCTATGTCTATGCATGTGGACGTTGTGAGTCATATGTCTCTTGGTACTCCATTTCTGAAACCTGAGGGCCTCGAGACATCATCTCCTTAGTTATCCCTATAAATTGGGGACAACAATTCCATGAAAGCGATGTATGGTCCCATAATAATGATCCTCTTCTATAGCTTTGGACATGAACCATCGTCCTGCATCTATGTGCCAACTCTGTCAAATATTCATAAAATGCACGTACTAGAGCCAAACAATTTGTCTTCTTGAACCTGAAAGGGGAATTTGAGCAATATCAACTTGTAAAATTGCATCAACTTGTCGATGCATCAGCCATGGCTTCAAAAGTAAATACAAAATACGTTAATTATCCCTAATGTTTATCAAAATTCAATGAAATACTAAGAAATGTGATGGAAAACACTTTGATCATGGATCCTTGCACATGAGAAATAAAATGGGCTAATATTGGGTTACAGAAAAATGGAAAGAGATTAAAAATGAGGAAAAATGAATGTCAAAAGTGTTGATATTATGGTAGTTGTGGGAGGTATTAGCCTCCACTTGTGACCTTTGATGAGATTAGAATATTCCAGAAAGCAAGAAGAACCCTAAAAGACTTGGACATAACCCTAGAAGAAGTCGGCTAAAGAGAATATTTTATATTGAGTCTTTAGCCTCCAGAAAGAGAAGTTGGCCCAAACAACCTAAAGAGAGCAGTATAAATATAGGGTGCTAGAGCTCATTTGGCACACACAACTTGCAACTATAGAAATTTAGTAGTGCACAAGTCTGGAGAGTAGTTGCAGCTACAGTTACTGCAATCTGTAATTTCAGTCTTTCTGGGTTAGACTTTCTGATTAGTCTTGGTTATCTTTACTTCGTGCATTAGCCTTGGTTGGCTATTGATTTGCTACCAGAATTCTTCTCTCTTTCAAGTTCAAGGTTCTCGTGGGTGGAATTTGTGCCTATGGTTGGGTGACAATATTGTTATATTGTCTATCGTTAAATGAGCACACCCACTTTTCTAACAGGTTATGGGCCGACACCTCCTTCATTCAGTATAACCACTGGAAGGAAGCTAAGCCATAAGGTTATCAAGCTCACTGAAGAACTATCGCTAGAGTTTCTAGCAGGTGCAGTTACTGAAGCACTGCCCCTATGGTTACTAGCAGGTGCAATTGCAAAACTCTAAAACTCTTTCCCAACACCTTATGATGGAACACCTTACTCAAGGAGAAGATATTCTAGTGCGTCTTAGTCCAACACACCTCATGGCACTCTTAGAAGGAAAAAACATCAAGGTTGAGATTTTGGGTCAAAGTCAAAGTTTGATCAGTTATCAGTCAACAAAAATCATAAATGAAAAGACAAATCATCTACATTATTCGGCTAGAAAAGTATAAAAGGAAGAAAATAGAATCCTTGGGAAAGAAGGGCATATTTGTGGGATACAATGAATCATCTAAAGCCTACATAATCTATATCCTGGAACAGCATAAGCTTGAAGTTAGTAGAGACGTAACCTTCAATGAAAAGATGGCTTTCAAGAAATCCATAGAAGAAACTATAGAAGAAGAAGAGCATGAAGAGCCTAAAGAAGAAAGCACATGTCTTCCAGAAAGTCAGAATGAAGAAACAAAACAACGTGATCATCCGATGCAACCATGTGAACCTATTGTCAATCATTGTACCCAAAACCAAGAAACATCCAGCTTGGCTTGAAGCTACTCTACAAGAAGCAGAAAGACTCAAAGCCCCAAGTGGAACCTTCATAGAAAGCGAAAATCCCAAAAGATTCTCCAGCTATGCAGCATGTATGACAAAGATTATAAATGAATAACCCACCACATTTGAAGAGACAACTTAGAAGAAACAATGTAAAGAAGCCATGACAAAAGAACACTAGTCCATCATGAAAAATGATGCGTGGGAAATTGTGCCTAGACCCAAAGAAAAATCAATAGTAACTTCAAAATGGGTCTATAAGATCAAACATTCAACAGACAGAAGCATGGACAAATACAAAGCAAGGTTCGTAGCTAGAGGGTTCTCCCAGAAGGAGGGAGAAGATTATGACGAGACTTTTGCTCTTGTTGCTAGTTATACTTCTATTAGAGCCATTATATCTCTTGATGCTTCCATGGGATGGAGTTTACATCAGATGGATGTAAAGAAAACTTTTCTCAATGGAGCAATCGAAGAAGAGGTATACATTGAAAAACCTCAAGGATTTGAAGTACATTCCATAGACACTCATGTTTGCAGATTAAAGAAATCCCTATATGGACTCAAGCAAGCTCCAAGAGATTGGTATGAAAGAATAGACAACTACTTAATAAGACTTGGTTTCTCCAAGATTCATGTAGATCCAAATCTCTACTACAAACTCGTGAACAATGCACCTATGATTCTACTACTATATGTCGATGATTTATTCTTGACAGGTGAAGAGTCTCTCATCACCCAGTGTAAGAAGGGACTAGCTTCCGAGTTCGATATGAAAGACCTCGGTCCCATGCATTATTACTTGGGACTAGAAGTATGGCATAAGCATGGTGAAGTATTTCTTGGACAAGGAAAGTATGTAGTGAAGATTCTTCAAAAGTTTGGAATGATGGATTGCAAATCCATGGAAACTCCTATGACCACAAATATAAGGAAATTAAGAGACCTAGACTCTGATCCAGTATACCCGTCCCTATGTCGGAAATTTATTGGGTCATTAATGTATTTAGTGAATAATCGACCATATATTTGCTTTGTTGTAAACAACCTAAACCAGTTCCAGGTGGAACCCAGACATGAGCATTGGATAGTTGCAAATCATTTTCTAAGATATATTTGTGGGATGCTAAACTATGGTTTAAGATATACCTCATCCAGTGATATACAACTTCATGGATTCACAGATTCAGATTGGGCAGGGAGTGCAGAAGACAGAAGGAGTACTTCAGGGATGTGTTTCATCTTGGGATATGCTATGATATCTTGGGGCAGCAGGAAACAAAAGTCTGTCGCACTCAGCACAACATAAGCAAAATATATCACACATGTGAGGCATGTACATAAGCAGTATGGTTGAGGAAGATGATTTTTGAATTATTTGATCAGGTACCAGATTCGACCATAATATACTGTGACAATCAGAGTTGTATAAGGCTATCCGAACACCCAATGTTTCATGATCGGTCGAAACACATTGAGATAAAATACTACTTTATTTGTGATAAAGTCCAGGAAGGAGAAGTGAAACTCCAATATATCTCCACATATGAGCAAATAACAGATATTTTGACAAAGCCTTTGTCCAGGATAAAGTTTGCATACTTACGATACAAGTTGGGGCTCGTGGAGATAACTCCCTTAGTTGAAAGGGAAGAGATGGCTCCCATATATATATATATATATATATATATATATATATATCATTGATTTATGGACAATCATTTTCCAGTTTGGAAAATGATCCAGGATGGGCAGTTCCTTTCCAGTTCGGAAAATGGTCTAGATCAGATAGTCATTTTCATAATGAAAATGATTCGATAGATTGTTGATGTACCATAGACAATTATTCCCCTTATGATCAGTGTGGGGGAATGGTCTAGGACAACCATTGTTCTTGGCAGACACTCTGAGTAGTGGTCAAGTAGAATGGTCATCCTCGCCAGGCAGTCATTCTTTTGAAGTTCACAATTGTGAGCAGTTTCGAAGAATGGTCTGTTTTGGAGGTTGGTGCAGGACAATCATTTCCTTAGGAAATGGTCGGGACAATCATTCCCTAGGGCAGACTCATTCTCTCCAGGTTCACTATGTTTAGTGTCGGAGGAATGGTCTAGGTTCAACAATCAAGGACAGACATTCCCCAGGGCAGACTCATTCTATCCAGGTTGCACTATGTTTAGTGCCAAAGGAATGGCCTAGTTAAGTGAATGTTCTAGGCTCAGAAATCAGGGACAATTATTCTTCCATGTTTGGGAAGAATAGTCCAGATAGCCCATGGTTGATGTTTTTATTGTATGAGGGAAGATTCTCTTCCATATATCATAGATGTGAGTGGAAGAATGGCCCAGATGACTCAACTTGTATCATGATATTGTTTATGAAGGTTGATATCAGATGATATGACCGTTGTAGAGACTATATGTCTCTGGACAATAGTTGTATACTATTTTGGTGGGTATGTTCCATTGATTGGGACTATGTGTCACTGGTTAGTAGCAGTGCGCTACTTGGTATGGTTGTGTACCACTGGATAGTAGTTATGTACTACTATGGATACACAGAGTTGTTTTCTATCAGATGACATTGTATTGATTGTCATGGAGATTATCTAGTTGGATAATGATGACAGTGCTCGTGATTTGATCATGAGATAGCCTGTGTGGCTATGATGATGCTACCTGTTGAATGGTCTTCTTGTGCTCAAGACCGTTGCCTTTTATACCTCACTAGCTAGGAGGGAGTGTTGATATTATGGTATCTGCAAGAGGTATTAACCTCCACTTGTGACGTTTGATGAGATTAGAATATTCCTGGAAGCAACAAGAACCCTAAAAGACTTGGACATAACCCTATAAGAGAAGTCAGCTAAAGAGAATATTTTATATTGAGTCTTTAGCCTCTAGAAAGAGAAGTTGTCCTAGACATCTTAAAGAGAGCAGTATAAATATAGGGCTCCATAGCTCATTTGGCACAGACAACTCGCAACTACATAAATTTAGTAGTGCGCAAGTCTAGAGAACAGCTGCAGCTGCAGTAACTGCAACCTATAATTTCGGTCTTTTTGATCAGTCTTGGTTATCTTTTCTTGCTGCATTAGCCTTTGTTGGCTATTGATTTTCTACCAGAATTCTTCTCTCTGTCAAGGTCAAGGTGCTTGGGGGTGGCATTTGTGCCTATGGTTGGGTTTTCATATTGCTATATTGTCTATGGTTAAACGAGCACACCCACTTTTCTAACAAAAAGATGGTAGTTTTACGACTCATAAAAAATCAACCTTGTGAGAGGAGGAAGCACTTATGCTCCTCTCTTAGGGTTTCACCAAGCAAGATGTCTAGCATGAAAAAGAGAAATTGCCATGAACATTGATAACACAGATAAAATTGCATAAATTTCACTTACTTCACCAAGATAGCATGAGATAAAACCCTAATTGCAGAAATTCCATCCAAAATTCAACAAAAGCATCCAAAAATTGATCCTCCAAGCAAGTCGCATAATTGTAGAAGAGAGAGATAGCCAAATAGGGAAAAAATTTCAGACTTGTTCTCACAAATGGTGAGTCATGAATGATGAGAAATGAAAATGAGATAGTCCTCTATTTATATGAGGCCATCTAAACCAATTTGTCCACTTAAAAATTTCAACAACAAATTAGAATAGGGGTGACCCTCTTCATTTGCATTTACAATTTAAAAAAATTAAAATTACATAAAGTAAAACCCTAAAAAGGGTGACATCATCCCCGAGGAGGGTGATGTAGAGCTAGAGAATGTGACTTCCAGCCTCAATGAGTGGAACATTGGGCATCTAAAGGTCATGTGTCATGATCCTATGTGGAAACGTCCTATGCCGTGAGCCTCCACTTGTCAAACCACCTCTGGAATCCATCATCCATCAAACCCTAGCCTCCAAGATGATGTCAAGGGCTAGTGGGTGACATCCCATTCCATGAGGCTATGTCCAAGTGGAAGAGGGGTGGAATCTCATCCTTTGATGATGCTAAGGTGCCTCCAAAGGAAATGTCATCCACTCTCAAAGTGCAACACTCATCATCAATGGTCTCCCAAGTGTGGGTCATGGAATCCATCTTGTGGGATCTCAAGCCCTTATGAAGGTCCAAGTGGCATAGTTCCTTCATGAATAGCATTCACAAGTAATGTCCTGCAAAGACAAGCAAGTACACCTTCCAAGGGTCCACAAGTCATATAAATAATGCCAAGTAAGACACATTTAATACAAGAACCACCCAAACAAGTGCATTAAATCCCCCTTTTCAAATTAAACAAACGCTCAAAGACCTTATAAATTTTTCCAAATTTAGGTATGGAACGGGTGTCATGGTTCCCTATTGGGTAGGTCAATCCCCAAGTCAAGGAATGTTTTCCAAGAAGACCCTATCTAGACCATGTAGTGAGTATGAGGTGGATTGGGGAAGGGCTCTTGGGCATGGGGTTCTTGACATATCAATGGTTTGTATTGTCTCATTTATGGGTGCCTTTGTGGAGGGTGTGTTGCATCCTTGATTTTCCCTTTGTTTACAATGCAAACTTTTTCCAAGCCCTTTATTTTCCTTTTTATTAAGTCCAAACATTGAGTGCTATGTGCAATGGAAAGAAAAATAGCACTGCAATGCCACTTTAAGTGAGAACACATTGAGTGTTATATGCACTGGAAATTAAGAACACCACAATGCATTCCCCCATCAAGTGGGACATCATTCATTTATTTATTTTTTAATTTAAGTCCTTTATTCATTCAAAGAAGCATTTCATGGGTCTCAGGACTTTAGGGAGAGAATTTATGTATGGTTTCAGCTATAAAACCTTTGGGATTTTAGCCCCTTCTTCCCATTAAATGAGGTACAAACCCTTCTTGGGGTCAATGCACCTGAAATCCCAAAATATGAGGAAACTGAGGGGAAGAAGTGTTGAAAGTGGTAAGCATGAGTGAGGGATGGTACGATGACCCTTTAAGGAACCACATAGTAGCAACCCTTTTCCCGAGGGTGACCAAATTACTAGGATACCATGTCAATCAACAAGGTGAAATCAGAAAAAAGGTGTAATTTCCAAGAAAATGTTCCATAATCAAGCAAAGACTCTTTTCAACATGCTCAAATGCTTCAAATATTAAAGTGACACTTACCATGAGACTGGACTTGTTACCTCTTGAAGCAAGACTTGCCATTCTTTGGGATCCAAACTAGTGTGAGGGATGTTTCTTTATTGTGAGTGATGAGTGGTGGTGTAAGGAGGGGCTCTATTTGCCAAATGTGTGCTCTCCTAGTCAATCTGGCTCTTGACACTCCATGTCTACTACCTGCAGGCCTCGAGACATGATCTCCTTGGTTACCCCTAGGTTGGGGGTGTAACACGCTGAATTATCATTATATGACAAAGTCTAAGTTTTGTTGTTATAGTAATCTCCTTTCAAGGGTCCTCTTCCTTTTGAGGAGGACACCTACAAAAACCATTAATGATGACACTATAGAAGGAAGTTCCTTGTTAGTCAAAGAAAGTATAACTTCCCAACTACATCACAATAGGTATGGAATAAGAGATGAACTTACAAATCATGTATTCAAAAGTGTGCTTTAAACTAGCCATATATGTTAGCAAGTAAGCTCTATAACAATCCTTAGGGGGGACCACTATGTCCATTATGCTTGTTTTGATTGTATACATTTTTCCTCAATCATATCATCAAAATAGAAGTAATTCAGCAAATGACTTCCTATTCATATGTTTTTCACACTTATGGATACCTTCATTACTGATCACTATCAAACCTACCAAAGTTGCACACTTTATCTTGTAATCTTCTTCTATGTTTGAATGAAAGGTCATAATTATGAGTGATATGGGAGTGCTTTTGTCTCCCATGCTTTATCAATCGGTAGTTTCGTAATGATTTATTAGAATAACAAAATTTGTTGTTCACCACCTTGCAATAGTTTATTTATTTGAGAGGTATACTAAATCATAATAAACATATAGATTTATTAGGATTGCCATTTTCCTAAAATAAAATGTACATGTGCAAAATTGCAAATTGTTAAATTCATCAACTTATAGTCTCCCACATAGATAAATATATTGTTGGTTTTTTTTATATTAGTTTTTGCAAACTCTATAGACCAATAAATCGTGGTTGGCTAATATCCATAGATGATTTTAGGGGCTAAATTTCGCAAATGGGCTAATTTTCCATGGTTTTTCCCAAAACAAGATTCGCCAATTTTCATTTTTTCTAAAAAATATTCGCCCTAATTCCATAGAATAAAATTACTCTACCTTAAAAATCGTCAAAAAATTATAAAAACTATATAAAAGCCTTAGAAATTTGAATATTTTTACAAAACTATCACCAAACATTTTACATTTTGCATATTAAGGACTAGTAAGATTGACCCAATTTTATACATTTTAATATAAATTTTCATCCCTAAAATTATACCTGCTAATCTCGCCTTGAGTTTCTTATTTCCTTGTTGATCACTTGATCATGTTGGTGAAAACAATGTTTAATTATTTCATCCACTTGATTGTTCCTTTAATGAAAATGCTTTTTGTTTTTTTTAGGTAACTCCTCTTGGAATTGAGCCTTCTAGAACCAAATATATAGTGGAATAAAAGATTAATTTTAATTTTCATAGAGTTGACATTACATACGCTAGAAAATTTGGGGCATGCATTTGAACCTAAGTAACCCAAAGAAACCATAGTCTAAATCATAAAATGATCCAAAATGTTACATCCATAAGTGATCTTGTTTCAAAGCTCAAATCTAGTTGATTTGACCTCCTATAAGAAATCTACATCTAGATGGAAGCACTATAAAAAACCTTGTACAAACTACTTCCGACTAGGAATCATTGTCCTTTGTACATTCCAAGACAATAAAGACAACTTCATTCTAAAGGAAGATGAAGTCATGGGCTACTATATTGATTGTCCATCTCAAAGCCATTCAAGTCAAGAGGGAGGTGAACATGCAAATGAACTATCATATCCTTAGTTTTGCATCAGATGAGCAAGTAATAAAATGGTTGGAGCGCCACCCATGAGGAGCGAACATCACAAGGTTTTCATATATACAAGTGCATAATGTGGATTGTTTATGGCAAGGATCCCCCAAAATAGAATATTCATCCAAGAAAAATCCTCAAATCATGGATGCTAGGTTATAGTTCAACCACAATCCAATTTAATTAGACAAAGCTTCTCCATATTCATTTTGATGGAGGAGTAGACTAGAGGAAAAGCTCCATGAATCAACAAGTACAAATGCCAAACCATAGCCTTGAAATCACCATGTAGGAGTGCAACAATGGAAATATATCAACCATCCTCTTGATGGACAAAAGAGAAAAAAAAATGATCCTTTTTAAATGTAGGGTGCACATAACATCATCAATAACCACCCTTTATGCATTTGGTGATAATGGGAGACATGAATCTTGTAGAATAGAGAAACATCATGGGACTAAGCCTAGAAATTGGGATTAATGTTGATAGGGGGATCGATATTGATTGGAAACCATGAAATGATGCATGATATGTCAAGTGGTTAGAAAAGTACATATCGATGACACAAGGGCCATAGGAGCTCTAAAGGTGTCCACAAAGGGCTAGGAAAGGGAATACAATGCAAAATAAGGTGAGAATGATTCTAGAATCAAGTGAAACTCCTTCAAAATGGTTTGTAATATTATGTAAGTGCACTAGGTACACATATGTATGTATGGCATCCTTGGGCTGAATTATGATTATCTGACAAAGTCCAAATTTTGTTGTTATAGTAATCTCCTTTCAAGGGTCCTCTTCCTTTTTAGGAGAAGACCTAAAAAAAACATTAACAATGACATTGTAGAAGGAAGTTCATTGCTAATCTAAGAAAGTATAACTTCCCAACTACATCACCATAGGTATGAAATAAGAGATGAACTTACAAATCATGTATTCAAAAGTGTGATTTAAACTAACCATATGACCAAGGAAGCTCTATAACAATCCTTAAGGGGAGACTTCTAGGTCCATGATGCTTGTTTTGATTGTATAACTTCTTCTTCAATCATATCATAAAAATATAAGTATTCCAATAAATGACTTACTAATCATAAGTTTAGCACATTTATGGATACCTTCCATATTGATCAATCTTAAACCTACCAAAGTTGCACACTTTATCTTGTAATCCTCTTTTATGTTTGAATGAAATATCATAATTATGAGTCACGTGGCAATTTTTTTTTTTTTTTTTTGTCTCCCATGCTTTATCAATTGGTAATTTTATAATGATTTTGCTATTAGAATAAAAAAAATTGTTTTTCACCACCTTGCCATAGTCTATTCATTAAAAAGGCCTATTGAGTCATAATAAACTTATTGATTTATTGGGATTGTCATTTTACTCAAATAAAATGTCATACGCAAAATCACAAATTGTTGAATTCATCAACTTATAGTTCCACACATAAATAAAAATATTGTTGATCTTTTTAATATTAGTTTTTACAAACTCTATAGACCAAACAATCATGGTTGGCTAATATTATCTTGAGTTTCTTATTTATTTGTAGATCTCTTGATCATGTTGACTAAAACAAAATGTTTAATTTTTCATCCACTTGGTTCTTTTAATAAAAATGGTTTTTTTGTAATTTATCTTGGAATTGTGACTTCTAAAACCAATATATTTGAAATAAAACCAATATATTTGAAATAAAAGATTAATTTTAATTTTTATGGAGTGAACATTACATCATAAGAAAATATAGGGCATGCATTTGAACCTAATATCATTACTCGAAATCAAAATATAAATATCTTCAATCAAGATTTCAACATTATTGGATTCTTTTTTTTTTAATTAATAACCAAAATTTTAAACTTGTAAATTGTCATCTAGCTTTTGTTTCAATTTATACTTAAAACGATATTATATTTACCCTAACATAATCATGTACTTGTTTTTCAACGTTATTGGATATATATATATTTTTTAATTAATAACCAAAATTTTAAACTCGTAAATTGTCATCTAGCTTTTGTTTCAAGTTATACTTGAAACGATATTGTATTTACCCAAACATAATCCTGTACTTGTTTATTGTGCATTATTCAATGAAGTATTTTAACTATGTAATATGGCTTCAAATGTGATTCCTCTAATAGAAATGGGTTTTGCAGGGCAAGTTAAGGAGTTCGGACCACCTACATTTTTGCTTGAACAACCTTCTTCTCTATTTAAATCACTCGTTACTGAATATTGTAGGCGTTCAAGGAGTCCTAACAATGAAGTTATGTAAATTTTAAACAGATATATAACAATGAAGTTATGTAAACTCTAAAGAGATATATCTATGTGAACAATAGGAAATTGTGGGTTTTAATTGTGTTTAAAAAGTTTATATTGTTACACACTACAAATTACTTTTATATGATTTATTTCATGTGTTCATGACTCCACTTATAATTACAAATATGCACATTATAGTGTAATCATTTAGGATTAAGTGCTAACAATAGTTCTAGGGGTCAAAAGGAACGTGTGCATTTTAAAGTAGAGGCATTTAGGTAAAGGGTTATATATATATATATATATATATATATATATATATATATATAATCATCAATGTTTGATATCAATATATTTTGTAAATGTGTGTTTGAATTTGATGTCTTCATAAATTATCCATCTCAAATTGGGCAATGATGTGTGTATGTGTGTAATGGCATTATCATCAATGCTTGATATCAATATATTTTGTAAATGTGTGTTTAAACTTGGTGTTTTCATAAACTATCCATCTCAAATTGGGCCATGATAAATTGGTCTTTTCCAATTATTAGTTATGGACCTATTTGGTCCATAGGAAGTGGAAACAATGTGGTGTGTTTGTAGGAACCATTGAGAAAGAGAGACAAATTATTCATTAATCCTTTTTTTGGTAAATCATAACAATTTTGTATTACCAATTAAAAAAATCAACAAACATATACCCCGTCTTCAAGATGAGCTTGCACATGCTTGTCCTTTTGTATCAACAGTATGCCTATATTTAATGGACTAATCAACAATTTTTCTGACAAAGCCACATCTTGAATTCACTGCTTTACAAGATTGGGGAGACATCCCCTAATAAAAAAACATTGATTTAAGGTCACACATTCCATTTCAACCTTTTCCCTTTAGTTATCCTAATTGTATTCCAACCAACCTCTATATTGTTAACTATTGGAACATTTATCACCAATGGTCAAGGAAAATTTCGGTGGATAAATTTCTCCCATCGACTAATTTTCCATGTTTTTTCCTAAAAAATATTTTTCGAATTCCTTTTTTTTCTAAAACAATTCGCCCAAATTCTATAGGATAAAACATTTTGCTCTAAAAATTACCCAAATTTTCTAAAAAATATATAAAATCCTTAGAAATTTAAATATTTTAACAAAAATATCACCACAAATTTTATGGTTGCCATTTAAAAATTAGTAATATTTGCTAAGGTTTCTACACTTGAAGATAAGCTGGATCCTTTAAATTTTGCTTGTCATCGTTTACTTTTAGAACTTCATCCATTGAAGAAAAAGGTGTAGAATCACATTCCTAATATGAGGAATCTAATTCTTGTCTCCTATTTCTCATTCCTTAGGGATTACCATGCATGGGAATCAAAGGGAGGTAAATTACCTCTTTATATATGGTTGTAAAAAGGACTTGTAGATTTCTTTTAGGCATTGAAGTAGCAATGATCGTTGAAGATATAGGCTCAAAATCATCATAAGTTTTATGTGTCTCAACCCAATAGTTATCCATCTTTGAGTATTTCCACAAGAAGGTCTTCCTATTTGTTCCTATTGCAGCCTATGAAAACTTTGCCTCCGAATAAAATTTTTCCACATAACCATTGTCAAAGCCAAAGTCTGCAATGAAATGCAATGTTTTTGTAATACAGGGGTTGAGTCTAGCTACAACCTCCATTTTCTGACATAATTTGGTCAAGAAGACCTTTAATTTAATCTACATTTTTAGTGTAGGTAGTAAAATCATACTCATAAGTTTATATTTCCATGGAGATACACTTACCCAAAGCATTTCTTATGGCTTGTAAGTTTTCATACCCCAATATTCCAAGGGTAGATTAGGAATTTTGACCCATGTTAGGACCTTGATTAGAGATTTTGTATACAAGTTAAAGTGAATATGTCACGGTTTCATAAATAATGCAAAGCCATGTAGAAAACAAGACCCTTTGTTGACAATGTGCGCACACTGTGACTCTTAAACATACTCCAGAGCAAACAATCATTTTGTGTGTGTATGCATAACAATTGTATCCTCCAAAAATGATGCTTGGATTGCTTCTATCCATACTTTCCTAAAATTTCCCCAAAAATAGAGATTTACTTTAAAAGATAGAGTTTATCCTTAATAATCACATCCACTAAAATATTTCTGAAAACAAATGAAGGAGATCAACCATTTATTCTTGGTTCCTCCATACAAGAAGCACCAAGTGTAAGGTTGACTACTTCCTAATTTTATATTCACACAACACACAATCATTGACTAATTTCTTACGAGCAAAGAGTAGCCTCTATAGATCTAAGGGAATCCCCTGGAGTTGATATTTCCCATTATAGAGGCAATTGAATTATTGATAATGTTCACTTTCAAAGTGAGAGTCCTCCATTTCGATGACTTCACTAAAATCTAAAATCCCTCTTCCATGTGGAAACATAGTTCAAGATTTTTATTAAATAATTCGGCAACATTCTTTTGAGTTCATCATTGTTTAAACTGAGTAGCCTTAAAATTTGGATGATTCATCCGACCACCCCCAACCCCTCAAAAAAATGACATCTAGTATGGATTTGAATACCTATGAAAAACACCTACCCTTTCAACATTGAATCTCGGAGACTAGGCAATCAAGAGGATTTAGCTACGTCCACTTGAGATTATCAACCCTCGAATATCTTTTGATAAACATAGGTGATCTATTACACCTATGGAATAGGACCCTTGGGTGCACTGGGGTTCTTTAAGTCGTCATTTTAATTTTAGCATAGACATGAATAACATGATTGGCCATAAAGAAACGTGTGATAGATGTAAGTAATATGATCTCCATTTATTTAAGAGTTAATCCTCCACCACCCTTTATCAGCCTTCATTTTCACCAAACTTTTAACTCCCTCTTTTAGAAGTTTAATATTTTCCATATCCATCAACTTTTTTTTATGTTGGCTTATATACTACTCTTTTTAAATAAAAATAAGATAAAAAGACAAAGTATCTCAAAATTGTAGAACTTTTAGAATTATAAATTTTAATTAATCAACTTTTGAAGTGATGTAATTAATGCACGTTTACAACAATAAATCTTCCCTATTATCTTTTATATTAATGTTAAATCACTTATTAATTTCAATCTTCACTTATATCAAATAAACATAATAAACTAATGTTAGAAATTACCAAAACAAGAAGATAATGAATGTTGAAAATTAAATCTGCAATTGAGATTATTTTGGACAATTGAAAACTGCATATATATGTACAAATATGAAGTACATGTACATAGGCTAGTACAATCCTCTATCTCTCCAAGACCCTAGCTAGGGAAAACTATGAAAAATCCAAGTCCACAAAAGATTGTCCACAAATTAGTATCACACTAGCAAGACTCCTTGGCTTCAAGCAAGATGTCCCCTCTCTCCTCTTCAACAACTACCAACTAGGATTTAATCACAAAACTCTAATCTCCAATTCTCTAAGAAACCTTAGCATCTCCAAGACAATAGAGATAATGTACAAAGAGAAAAACCCAAGAGGGAGAGATAAAAAACAATGTTCTCACCACATCCTTCCTAGGGTTTCCTCATCAAATCCTAGCGCTCCATCTCTGAACACAAGATGAACATCAATGGGTGAGTGAAATAAATGACTATCTCTGATATATGAGAGGTAAGGGAGGCCAACAATACACAAGTGAGCCTAAACCCTTACAAGCAACCTAAACATTGTTCTCACCGCATTGTTCCTGGGGTTTCCTCATCAAAGCCTAGCGCTCCAACTCTGAACACAAGATGAACATCAATGATTGAGTGAAATAAAGGACTGCCTCATTCATTCATATATATATATATATATATATATATATATGAGAGGTAAGGGAGGCCAACAATACACAAGTGAGCCTAAACCCTTACAAGCAACATAATACAAACAAGTATGTCCACACATGTGAAGCGCTACATTCAAAGGGTACACATGATAAACTCCAAGGTGATGTCGTACACACAGAGGCTTCATTGGTAAACTGATATCATACCATATGGGTTCATATTGGGGTTTTTTAAAATATTTAAAAGATAATTTGATATATTTGATGGAATTAAGGGGGTGAGGTTTTTTTTTTAATTAAATTAGGGGTATACATATTGGGTTGGTGTTCAACCAACCAAATTTTTTGGGGAAGTATTGGACTTATGGGCTGACCAGGGTTCTACCTTAGTTCTCCAACAAAACCCTTATCACCATCGACCCTTCTAGTAAACCAGAAGGCTACACCGCGCACAGAGTGCACAACACAGTCTCACCTGAGATGGTTTATGGGGGACTGCAGGACGCATATGTCTGCAGTCATGGAAGGGATTGGGGGATTTTCTTTCTTACTTCTTCTTTCTACTTAACCATGCATTTCTATTCTACTATTCATCAGATCCATTCATTCATTTATTCATTTGCATATTTGATCTAGTGCATGTTGTAAGTAAATCATCCATTCATCTATATAAGCATTCAAATACGTTGCAGAAATAATAACACATCAAAACACAGTGCACACACGGTTTTACCGTGGTTCACCCCCCCTGGGGTTACATCCACAAAGATCTTTTGCTTCTTTATTCTTATTCATCAAAAACTGCCATGTGTGTTACATTAGAGTAGTGACTAGTGAGGAGGACTAGGATCACACCAATATCCACAGCTTGCAACCTAACCCTCAACTACTTCGACCTCATCCGAGCTCTACAACTCTCAAACAAACATCCAATCCCAAAAAATCCAAAAAAGGTTCTCCAAAACAGACTTGTCGCACTAACTCTCTAATAACTCGACCATATATAATTCTTTGATTCTATGATAATGCTTTCCTAATATTACTTCATACCCCTTATTTATATTACAAAAATGGGTTAGAAACCCTTACAATCCATCCCAAAACCCTAACCCTAACTAGGCTAGGTTTGTCCACTTTTGCATCGGATTTCCGCAAATCCTGTTGTGTGCGTTGCTTTTCCTCAAAATGTGGTGCATTGTTTTGCCTCATTTGTTGCGCTATCCTCGAAACCTGCTTGCTCCAACATACCCCCAACACTAGCATGCGGCTTGTTCTGAGCCACGTTAGCCTTAGTGCACTTTTTGCAGCGCTACCTCCAACGCATGAAACCTGACACTTTCTCTTTGGCCTTTTCACTCTTCCCTGCTAATGTCTCCAAACCTTGCGCTGTAATGTGCTCTCCTAGCACTTCTTTGCTTTTTGTGAGCATTTGTTCCCATTTTCCCTTTGCTATTTGGAGCTCGTCAATCATCCCCTTTGCTTGTTGTTGAAATGGCTCCAACTGAGCCTGCCTTGCTTACTTCTGCTCCTGCACAATCTTTACTTCAGCCTGTAAGTTCTTCAGTTCTTGCGATGCCTTCATTATAAGGGAGATGTCCATGGTTTTCTGTCTTTTCTTCAAGTATTGAACCACCAAGTTCAGTTTTTCCTCCTTGTTCTCTAATTGTTGTATCTTTTCGTCTTCTTCTAGGCATGTCTACATCTGTGTAGTCCTGTTATACAATTATGCCACTTCTTTCACCTCCTGCTCTATACTCTCTATGTGCATAGTAGCCTCTTGTTCCCTCTGTTCTCACACTTCTGGAGTTGTGCTCAGAGTTAACTTCTTTGTTAGCTCTGTTATGTCTTTCTTGTACCTCTCCATAGTCTACGTGATTTGTTCTATCTTCACTTGTGTTTTAACCTCTTGTTCCTGCAGTCGGGTATACTGCTGTATGCTTCTATGAGATTCTTCTCCAAATTGTCGTCACGTTGCTTCTCTTCCTTCTTTTCCATCGTGATTTGTTCACATGTTACTTGCAGAATCTTTGTCACCTCTCGATCGATTGCTAGGTCGGTGGAATCCAACCTAGCTCTAGATTTCACTTCCTGCATTACACTTGCTTGTAGTCCAAATAAATCCTTTGTGGGTATTTTTTCCATGACCAACTCCATATTAACCACATATTTTACTCGTTGCTGCACTGTCTGTTCATCCATCTCCAACATGTCTTGTGTGATGGTGAATCTATCACTGCTCGCTACTACTATCTTCATGGTCTCTTCCTAATCCTTCTGCGTTGAAGTTTATTGTTATTTCTCTGTATGTTGCATTATTGGGTGATGCGCTGAGTTTATTTGTAGCCTCTGTAAGATGTTGTGAACTTTGTCAATTTTTCCATGATCTCCTCCCTTTGTGCCTCTCTTGCATGTACTACATCTTCTCCTTTGTCTTGGACTTTGTATGCCACTAACTCGGCATTGTCCTCTGTGATTGTGATCGTTGGAAGATTTTTATGGTACTTCATCTTTTTTATGATTTTGGTCTCTTGTGTTCCTGTTCTTTTCTTAGTTGGGCTTGAGATTTGCACCTCAGTATTCATCTTTGTTGTCTCCCCATATTTTACTTCCTACGGATGAGAACTATCCTTCTCTCCATCTCCTTTGACTTTTGTCCTAGATATTGTCTCTTTATGTCTGGGATTTTTGGTGGCTATGTTCTTTCCTGAAGCTTGGTCGCGCTCTGCATCCTTTCTAGTGTTTTCAGTTGGACTGCTGCGTGGGCCATTCTTTCACAATCCATTCTACTTCATCTCTTGTTATGCAGTATCTCATTTCCAACCACTTCATCTTTGGGTCCCTTGTGGCATGGATCCATAACTGATGTAATGATGCTTTAAAATTTGCAATTCCTTCATTCTCTTGCACCACTTCTACTGGGATCCTCCATACATTTGTTGTTTTTTGTTGCATATCCTCCAAGAACATGGAGAATACCACGTTGTTAGAATGTTGGTTCTTGGGGTCCTTTGCTTGACACAATGTTTCGTAGTGCATTGCATAACACTTTCACTTCCTGTCTAGGAAAGAAAAAAACTCGGGCTCCCGCCATCCCACCAATGTGATCGGTATTAGCAACCAAGAGTAATGGAATTTCGTACCATTATCTTGTGCATCTCGACAATCTACCAAGAATTGGTTCAACAGATATGGTTCCCAACTGAATACTACGCCCTTTGTGCACTGCACAATGATTGTTATCACTCATGTTGGGGCTTCCTCCTTTATTCACTTTCTCAATAGTTTGCAGGCCATCAATTTTGTGGCAAACCTTGTTGCATGATCGTTAATTTCCTTGATGATGAGTCCTCGGGTTCCCCTATTTGTCCCAAACTGGGTTTTCACTTCTTCTGCGATTTCTTTATCCATGGATTTATTGTCCAGCTAGTCCTCTGGATTTACTCCATTGGTAGGAAATATTGTGATCTTTTATATGAGGTACACGTCAATGGGGAATGGCATGTCCATCCACAGGATACCTCCGTATACCTTGACTAATAATTGTTTCACACAAAGTCCCACATTTTTACCATGCCCAAAATGCGGTATATCCAACAGATTCATCATGCCCAAATTACAAAGACTTGTGACCCACTACGCGAGATCCAATATACATTTCCCTAGGGGTCTGACCTCCCCTCTTTCCTCCAAGTATGATTCCTGCGTGAAGTTTGGTAACTTCATTGTATCAATGATATCATGGTCTGCATTCTTGAGCTTTGGCACCTTTCCCAACATTTATTCCACTATGACTACAACATCTGGAAGATGGGGTAATGTAATGTCCATTGCGCTGGGTGATTTTCTCTTTTGACCTGTGACTAGGGTTTCCTTTGTGGCTTTGTCCTCATGTTTGTATTCTTCCTCTCCCTCCATTTCCTTCTGTCCCTCAACTTCTTCTCTGATTTTCTATTTGTCCTTTTCCTTTGTTGTTGCAGGGTTTTCAGAACTAGGGTTCGCGTTGCTATTAGGGTTTTTTGCGCTTGGACCCGCCTGAACCTGCTTCATCGTTGATAATTCTTCCTCTACTATGGTGGGACTAATTGATTCAATCTCAAATGTTGTTACAACCTCCATATCTACAAAATTATTTGGTTCTTCCATTCATTCCTTCTTCCTACCGGACTGTCAGGTTACTCGCCCAAATCAGTTGGGAGTGCCAAATTTCAGGGGTGCCATTGAACTATTCATGCACTTAATCGATTGAATTCTCCTTTCTCTATCACCCTTTGTTCATGCTCTGAAGTGATCGATTGTTGAAAAATCGCTAAGTGTCGAAATTTCCCATGTTTTTTCCTTTTTATAGACTCGGTCATTAATGTTTTGTTGTATTTTTCACTTTTTCCAGTCATTTGCACAGTGTCCAATTTTCCTACGTGTAGTCTTCCAAATTACGTTGCATCAATTGCTGTGTAATTACTTGAATTACTTATTCCTCATAATTACTTATTTTTGGAGTTTTCTTCATTTTTCCATTTTTATCTTCCTTTTTCTTCTTTTAGCTCCTAGTATTTACAATATGTACAAGTCTACTTGTTGCATTGCAACTATTGAGAGTTGGTAGGTCGAATGTCCCTATACAGTTTCAGTCGACTACCATTCACCATTCCTTGCACTTCGTTTCCTGTTAAGTCTTGCATCTGTACAACACCTCCATCTGTAATAGAATTTATCTGATATGGCCCTAGTCAATGCATTCTGAACTTCCCTAGGTGCTACAAGTATTCACTGTCATAGAGGAGAACCAGATCTCCTTCCTTAAACTGAACATCTTTGTGATATATATTTCATGCCATGTTTTATCCTTTACCTTATGTACCTCTTGATGGAAACCTTCCATGATTCCGTCTTCTTCTAATTCCATCAATTGAGCCAATATTTCTTGTGTTGCACCATTTTTTGTCAATTCTGTGATTGTTGCAATGCACAGACTTGGCATTACATAATCTAAGGGAGCTACTGCCTCTTGTCCATATACCAATCTAAAGCGTGTGTGTCCTATTAATTTCTTGTAGGTATTTCTATAAGCCCAAAGTACTGCTGGTACCTTCAAATCCCAATCATCTCTGTTTACCTTACAAATCTTTGTTAAGGAATTCTCCAAAATCTTTTTGAAGGCTTCCACTATTCCATTTTCTTGAGGGTGATAAGGAGTACTCTTCAGGTGATATATTTTAAACTCTTCAAGCATTGCCTCAATTGTATCGTTGATGAAGTGGGTCCCCTAATCACTCATCAATATCCTTGGACATCCAAATATTGTCACTACATTTTCAAATAAAAAGCATGTAACAATCTCTACATTGCAATCCTTTACTAGTGTTTCCTCTTCCCATATGGTAAAGTATTTTGTTGCTATAATAATGTATCTAGCTCCCGATCTTCTTGTTGGTGGGTTAATTGGACCTACAAAATATATTGCCCATCTATCGAACACTTGTAAAGTAACCCGTGGTTTCAGTGGCATCTCATCCCTCCTGGATGGCTTCCCAACTCTTTGACAAACATCACACTTATGATACTATTCTTTTGAATCCTTATGGACTATTAGCTACCATAATCTTGCGCGTAATACCTTTTACATGGTAACTTTTCCTGTGTAGTGTCCTCCTGCAATTCCTTCAAGTGCTTCTGCCAAAATAATGGGTCTTTCATGCTCCATCACACATCTCCTCGAGATGCTATCTACTCCAAGTTTGTATAAATGAATTGCAATCAACTGATAATATGCATCTATGACCACTAAAGTTTTCTTCTGCGTAGTAGTAAATTCTCTTGGTGCAAAGCCTCTACTCAAAAACTCAATAATGTCAGCAAAATATTCATCTGCAATTTGTACTGAAAACAATTGTGCATATGGGAAGTTGTCTTCCAAGTTATTGGATTCTTCTCCATTTGTTATCCTGGAAAAGTGACCCAGTCCTGCATTCAATCTTTCAGGCTTCACCACAACTTCAAAGTTAAATTCTTGAAATAGTAATAACTATCTACATATCCTTTCCCCCATCACTAGCTTATTAACTAAGTATCTTAGAGATGAATGATCATCTTAAAGTGTTTTCCCAACAAGTAATGTATGTATTTATGTAAAGCATACACCATTTCTAATCATTATCTTTTTGTAATGTTGTAATTCTTCTCTAAATCTGACAACTTTATGCTTGCAAATGAAATAGGGTGATCTATATCACCTTCTCATGGTTGTGTTAATATTGCTCCTAATGTGATTGCAGATGCATCTACATGCACATGAAATTATTTAGCTCAATCTGGAAATAATAAAATCGACGCAGTAACTATATTCTCCTTCAAAATATCCAAACTCTTTTGGCATTCATCATTCCATTGGTACTTGGTATCCTTCTTCAGTAGCTTCTCCATTGGTGTAGTGATCTGTGCATATCCCCTAATGAATTTTTTGTAGAACCATGTATGGACCAATGTCAACTGACACACTAACTTTGGTGGTGGTAAGTTAACTATGACAACAATTTTAGCAGGATCAACCAACATACCCTGTTTACACACCACATGTCCTAATAAAATGCCAAAATGTGTGCTCAAAATGCACTTCTTAATATTTATTGAGATCTTACATTGTCTGGATCTATCCAACATCGACCTTAATACTTCAACATGATCTTTCAGCAAACTGAACACTTCTAGTCATCCAAGTAAACCTCCAAAAGTTTATGAATAAAGTCCTTGAAAGATGCTACTACTACTCTTGAAAAAATGGTCGGTGCATTCTTCAATCCAAATGGCACAACTATATACTGAAATGATCCCCACTCTGTAGAAAATGTTGTCTTGTGTCTATCTTCTGGCACAATCCTTATCGAATGATAACCTGAAAATCCATCTGTAAAATAATAAGCTTCTTGACTCCCCACATTTTCCAAAACTTCATCTGTAAATGGGGTAGGAAAGGGATCATGTAAGCAAGCATCATTCAACTTTCTCAAATATACACAAATCTTGATCCCTCCTTTCTTATTTTCTTGCACCACCATAGGATTGATCCATTCTGACTTATCTACAAGTTCTATAACACTAGCTTCTAGCATCTTGTCAATTTCTATATTTACCTTCTCTTTGTATATTGGATTCAATCTATACAGCCTCTGTCTGATAGGTCTTGCTTCTGGTTTAAATGGGATTTTCATATCTCCTATCTCTCCTGCTAGCCCCTTTATCTCCAAAAATGTTGTTGGAAATAGGTCACTATATTCGCGCAGTAATTCTGTGATCTTCTCTACTGTCTGATGATCCCAATAATCTCCAATACTAGCCATCTTTGGGTTATCTTCAGTTCCAATGTTGACCTTTTTAATCTTTAAAGGTGCAGCATAACCTTCTAAGTCTGTCTTGGGACCTTCTACTTCCATTTCACCTTCTACTTCTGGGATTTGGATGTTGCGCGGATTATCTTCTTCAAGTTCTTCGGCTTCTGCTACATGATAACAATGTAACAATTATTTGACTGTCTGACTAGCCTGCCTCTGAGATGCTGGAATTATTTCAAACTTTGGTTCTTCAAATATCATGTCTCTTACTACTTTTAACATTGTATCCATCTTTGGACTGTCATGTTCAAAGGAAAATGTAACTATAAAACTCTGTTGTATTTCTTCCCAGTTGGAAATTTCTCTATGTTGTTCATGTTCTGTGTACCAATTCTTTGGAATGCCTTCTAGTGTGTGAATAAAATGGTGTGGCCATTCTTCTAGTGGTATTAATCGCCACTGAACTATACACTTCTCTACATGATATTGGGGTTGTCCAAATCCTTCATATTTCTCCCCATATTTTTGTTCCTTCTCTGTGACGAATCTGATGCGCAGTAACCTTTTGCACTAGAACCAATTGTTGTTATTTTCCTTATGTGTACCCCACCATCTTGAAGGTGTAGCCTTTAAATCAATATCTAGTGCTGGTAATCTTTGATTTTCCATAACTTCTACCTCATATTTCATAAAAAAATCTTCTAAATCATATAATCCATAAAAGTGGGAGGTTCTCTTACCTCTGTACCAACCCATCTCAATGCAGGTGTCATTCTGGCACATCTCCTGGTAGACAATTCACGTAATCGTTCTTTCCAGTTTTCCAGTTCCGTGTCAGAATTTGAAGGATAAGAACTAATACTCCTCCAACTGAGCATGCCATCTACAATTGGGTTGATATAATCTTCTTCGTGCGCGATAGTCCTGTATAATTGATTCACATCTTCTGTAAGAATATTATCCGTCGTGGGTTCCACATATTTCCCTCCTTCCAAGGGATCCAATGGTGCAATAACTCTGTATTCTCTAGACTCAAATATCATTTTCCTTGTCTTAACATTGATAATATAATGTTTATCAAAGGCCCAATTCAAACCCAACAATGTTGGATATGGAGAAGTATTGTCTACTATATCAATGAATTCAAAGTCATCCATGGTGCACACACCATCTAGATCAACTGGAATCCTCTTCAACCTTCCTATTGGCACCACTTTGTGTTGATTTCCCAACTTCAACTGAATAGGTGAATACCCTAATTGTGGTTCTCCCATAGCTTCCCATGTTTTCTTTGGCAGAACATCGACTTCAGATCCTAAGTCCAGTATAATATCCCCCATATTGAAATCTCCTATGTTAGAATTCAATATTAATTCCCTATTGGTTCTTCTCTTCTTCCAGACATGATTTACCCTTTTTACCCCTCCTTCCCTAGGATTACACTTTTCTAACAAATTCTGCAGTACTTGTAAGGAATTTTTATCACTCAACAATTTGCCACAAGCTCCCAAAAAATTTCTTAAGTTACTTATTTTTTCTGAAGACTGATCTTGATTGGTTTGATCAAATAATTAGGGAATTTCATAGACTAATATCTCATCTACTGGCTTCGTTTTTGAAGTGGACACAATATTTTCCTTCAGTATCTCTTGTCTATCTTCTTTGAATATATCTTTCTCGGTACGCGCATCAAACTTTTTCTATGGCGTTGTATCCTTCCTAACCCACTGGTATAGGTCCCGATCCTTATTGGTTGCATCTTCTCCTGCCTTGGCTCCACCTCTAGTCACTATATTAATCTTCTTCCCATCTTATTTTCTTTTTTCCACCCTGATCCATTGTACGTTTTGATTAGTCTGGTTCCTCTCGTCCTATATTTTTATCAACAATGTTGTACATCCTTCTGTTTCATGTTCTATTGTGTGACAATACATACATGTCACAGGTGGTTGTGGGTAATATCTTGCATAGTTCCCTATTTTCTGACAATTATGACAAACTACTAGTCCCCAACCTCCTCCATAGCCTCTTCCTCCACAACCTCCTCCTCTGAAGCTTCCTATGTTTCCTTGATTGTCTCCATGCGATGTGTTATACTGAGGTCCTTGATTATACTTTGGTTGCTGATTATTATATTGTTGTGGTACTGTGCACTGTTTTGTAGGGTTATATTGTTGTTTCCCTTGAAACGGTTGCGCATTATACTATGGTTGTGATGAAATTTTTTGCGTGAGATTGTACTGTGGTCGTTGCGCAATGTTATACTATAGTTGTTGTGTAGATTTTCCTATTACATGTTCAACCTGCACCCTGTATGTATCTGCAATCCTTTCTTTCATCATCTCCAAGGTTCTACAGTCCCTTTTCTCGTGTCCAACTGACTTACAAAAGTTATAATATGTACTCTTCAGAACCGTCTGATATTTATGCATCAAGGGGCAATGATAGGGATCATGGCCATGTGTTTTGCAAATCTCACACCATGGTCCTCCTGGGGCCATAGGATTTGGCATACCCACTTCAATATACTATGAAAATAATGGACACTCGTTCTTGTGATGACCTTCTATTCTGCACATTGTACACCATACATATTCTATTTTCTCCTTTCCTTTGTTCTAATTTAACTGGAATGTTAAGTTCTTCATATCTTGCTTCAGCTCTTCTATAACTGGATCTGTATGCTTGTATTGGTTTTCCTCTAGCTGTAAGGCTACCTGTAGGGCCTCACCCCGACTTTGGAATTTCTTGTGTCTCAAAGGATACTTCAAGTGTGGCAACAAAAAATTAACAAATAAATGCCTATGATGTGTATCAATAATAGTGTATTTTAACTTACCTTTTAACCTCTTGAATTTATGGTCCACTTCCCAAACCGATCTCTTGGTTTCTGCTTGATCTCTATCGTTTCATTCATAAATTGGTCTTCTAAACTTGGCTTCTGAAATTCATTGATTAACTGCATCTTTACATCTGCTACATTTGTAGGTGTTCATGTTGGGTTATTTGTTAAGAGACCCATGTACCAATCAAATGCGTGGTCTCGAAAAGTGATTTCTAAATGTGCAACCTTTGTATCCTCGTCTGTAGTCTGCTTTGCTTCCCATATCTTTTCACATATGAACATATGTTTTTCTGGGTCATTTGACCCATCCCATCGAAACTTTGGTAACCTGATGGTTGGATCTTGTCCTGCCATTTTGATATTTGTTGAACTACCACCTCTGCGCATTGTATAAACTTGACTACTACTTGTTGAACTTGCACTTTTGCAAATGGACCCACATCCTGAAAAAATTCTTCTACCACTAATCACTTGTTGGTTAACTTTTTTTTTTCTTCATTTGTGTTAGTCGCACATGGGGTTGTGGGTTCCACACTAATTCGGATCTGGAATGGAGATCTTTCTTCTGCATCGGACCCATGACCTTTGGTTTTCCTCTCATATGTGGCGTGCAAGATATCCTCAATTTTGCCTGTGCTGCGGAGATCCTCTACATCTTCCTCATCGTTGTCCAATCCCTCTCGCTCAGCTATAACCCTCTTCTTATTATTCATCCTATACTGATAGGGTCGTTAACTACGCATCACTCCTACACTTCTTATGATTTCCCTGGTCTATTCATAATCCATCATGATGGGTTCCATTGCCTCCTTCTTCTGGCTACTCTCCAGAGTCTTCTCCATTTCTTAGATATTCCTTAGTGCTTCCCCCAAATCCCCCATGCGCGTAGAGTGTTCTAGATGTTTGATTCCATGGCCATCGCGCCTTTATCATGTAATAAGATCTTGATCAACGTGTAGAGAGACCTAATATACCTCCCTCTTAGTCCCCTCAAGAAATCATGCTCTGCAACAGCGTATGACTTCACTGTATCTACTACAAACTCAATGATAAACCCCGCAACAATGTTGTCTAACCAAAAATATACTGTGTACATGAATTTATTATTAAATATTTCCAACCATGCGATATTTTCAATAGTCCACACTACTGGTCTAATCCATTTACTCAGATGGGTATCATTCAACCTTAACAACCATTCCTATAATACTTGTGGAAAGAAACAAAAATATGCTTCATGCAGATCAGTAAACACATACCTTTGTAAGCATTGGTGCGATGTATACCTGGAACCCTTATTGTCTTTTTGTGTGAATTCCAACTGCTTTGTCTCTAACCATCTTTCAATATTTTTCTTCGTGGAATTCCATAGCTTGAACATCCCTTTTTACCACTGCATATTCTTCACCAAACCCCTTCCTATCTCTCCTTCTGATTTCTATCCGACAACGAAACCATTTGTTGGACTAATGGGCTGACCTGAGTTCTACCTTAGTTCTCCAAAAAAATGCTTATCACCATCAACCCTTTTGGTAAACCAGAAGGCTACACCACACATAGATTGCACAATGAAGTCTCACCCGATATGGTTTATTAGGGACCACAGGACATAGATGTCTGTAGTCGTGGACGGGATTGGGGGATGTTCTTTCTTACTTATTCTTTCTACTTAACCATTCATTTCTATTCTACTATACATCAAATCCATTCATTCATTTATTCATTTGCAAATTTAATCTAGTGTGTACTATAAGTAAATCATCCATTCATCTATCTAACCATTCAAATGCATTGCATAAATAATAACACATCAAAACACAGTGCACACATGGTTTTATCGTGGTTCACCCCCCTGGAGCTACGTCCACAAAGATCTCTTTCTTCTTTATTGTTATTCATCAAAAAACATCGCATGCATTACATTAGAGTAGTGAGTAGTGAGGCAGACCATGAATGCACCAAGCTCCACAGCTTGCGACCTGACCCTCAGCTACTTCGACCTCATCTGAGCTCTACAACGCTCAAACAAACATCAAATCCCAAAAAATCCAAAAAATGTTCTCCAAAATAGACTTGTCGCACTAACTCTCTAACAACTAGACCATAGACAATTCTATGATGCTATGGTAATTCTCTCCTAATATACCTCATACCCCTTATTTATATTACAAAAATGGGTTAGAAACCCTTACAATCCATCCCAAAACCCTAATCCTAACTAGTCTAGGTTTGTCCACTTTTACACCGGATTTTCGCAAATCTTGTTGTGCACGTTGATTTTCCTCAAAATGTGGCAGGATGTTCTGCCTCACTTGTTGTGCTGTCCTCAAAACCTTCCTGCTCCAATGGGAAGGGATGGGGTTTATCAAGTCACCAAAATCTTTGGGTGCAAATTCGAGTGGAATTGGGAAACCCTAACACTAGAGTAGAGTAAATTCATTTAACCTTAACAATAAATATTTATTTCCTTTCCCGAGAAGGATGACTTTCATTTTGGGATTTTGATTAGAGGATTTTTTAGTCAAATGACCTTGAATTTAAGGATTGTGTTGCACATTATTTGGTGAAGGAACTATTATCATAGAATTTGGCACTTGTGCAAAGCCTTCACAAGATTCTAAACTTGTGTAAAAATTGGAAGTAAACGTAACTATCACATAGGCAAGTACTTCCATCGTTTTAGTGAAGGAAGGGTCCAACACAAGGGAGAATTCCATGATGACCTCAAGGGATCATATAACAATATTATCCAAGCCTATGCCCCACTAGCAAATTTGGGTTATTTTGCGACAGTTATTTCGACGCTCTTGCGACGTTATGTCCTGGATATTGCGATGAATCTTGAGTCTCCCAAACGACACTTCACGTGATGTGGCATGTGTGACGAACCTGACACAACGTCACAAGAGAGATGACACTTTTTGGCACAGGGGAAGACACAGGGTTCAACGCTTACAACAATGCACCAACAAAACCCTAACTACCGACCCTTTCGGCAACACTTGCGAAGCATATGAAATCTCACCCGAGGTAGAGGTAGGGGTGGTTGCAGGACTCAAATGTCTTCAACCTTAGCTAGGATATAGATATGTGATTGTAACAACTTAACAGAGCACTTAGCAGAACTATAGTTCATTAATATTCAGTCTTACCTTACAACGCAACTAAAACCTAATAATAGATCAACGCAGTATTCACACAGATCCAATAGATTCAAGCACTAAGCATACCAACATAGATTAGATCTAGCATTCATTCATATTATTCAGCACTAAGCTATCACGTTAGATTCTTCTAAGCATATGTCAATGCACTAAGCATTTAACCATATAAACAAGAGAACAACCATAAAGCACAAAGCAGCCACAATGCAGGATATACGTGGTTCACCCCCACCCTAGGGCTACATCCACCAACTCTTCTTCTTTATTTATTTCTGTCAATCTTCTACATGCACAGAGACATGATATATTACACTGTAGAGGACAGGAGATCTGCGTGCACTCCACTAGATCCTCCTTCCCTAAGTTACAACACAAAGCCTCTTCGCAGTCTCTTACAATCACTTGCACTTAGCCTTGCAAATCCCACATAGTATGCACAAAGCATTTACAATCATCACTTGCACTTAGTATAGTACCAAAACCCTCTTCTCCGACCTTCTCTTACATCGCCTAGAATTCTATTTATACATTACAAAAAGGGCCTAAACATGGGTAAACCCATGGGCCAACATCCCCATACCTGTTACATAAGCCCAAAACCCAAAAATCCCTAAAAAGGGGCCGAGATCCCGCGATCTCTGCTTCGACTTCCGCTCCACCTTTGACAACCTGTTGAAGTCCAAAAAATAGGTCAAACATGACCAAGGATCCTCAATACTTGGTCAAGGGCCAATAAGCCCCCAACACTCACCCGTGACTCGTCGTGACTCACTCTGGTCTGGGTAGCTCTGCTTCAAAATCCTCGAGCTTGGTTTGAGCTACTTCGACCTTTTATTGCGCCACAACCTCCTGCTCAATGAACTTGTGGATAATTGCTTCGTTGAGAGGTCCCTATAAGCGTTGTTCAATTGCAGTGACGACTTACTCCAGTTCTACTCCTCAGCCTTCAATCTCCATGAACAGTTGGAAAGCCTCATCCTGTATTGGTTGGAGCCTCTGAGTCACTTCCATGAATTTTCTCTGAATGGTGTGGACCTGTTGTTGAGCAGTGCGTTGTTCTTGGGATCGCTTCATCCTTTCAACGACTGACAGGGGCTTCAACTACGCCTGTATTATTTCTTCTTGTTGCTTTGCCTCCTAGAGATGTGACTCCAGTGCCTTCAATTTAGGATCCTTAGTGATTTGCTCATAAGTCTGAGCACTACGATCACTTAGTTATTTACATTCCATGCTGAGGGCCTTGATTCTCTAAACTGCACTTTGAGTAGTTGCTTCTCTTTGATCTCGCACATCCTGCGGAGTGTTGGGCACTGTTCGTAGCTCTAAGTCTTCTATTCTTTTTTGAAGATGTTGGATAGCTTCTGCAAGCTGCGCTACTTGATGCTCCACTCAGCCTTTTGCCTCTGGATCTAAGCCCTTTACAGAGCGAAGTGCTATGTCGACTGATTCTTTGACTCCGAGCTGTTTTAAGAGCAACTGCTCTTTTTCTTGCTGGAGCTGCACTTTCTCCTCTTCAAACTTGGTTTGAAGGTCATCCTTCTCCTTTTGTGCAACCCGACGTTGCTCTACCATTTCTTCTTGGGCTTGTTTTAGGGCCACTATGACTTGGTCTTTATCTTCTTTTTCTCGACGAATGTGAGCTTTGGCCGCATCAGCTAGTCTGCGGAGTTGGGCAGGCTCATCTCCCAACTCTGGCTCTTCTGATGGTGATCCAGGTGGATCATCTCAAAATTCGATAGAGTTAAAGTATTCAAAATGGAAAGTAAAGATTACAAAGTGGAAGAGCTCATTAACAACTTTTTGGTGACGTTCGTTTCGGGAAAAACAACCTCCAGATGACAAAGATATCAGCAGTTGAAGTTTCGTCAAAGATGGTTAAAATGGTGAAAAATGGTTGGAAATGGTTAAAAAATGTAATTTGGGGCTATGGGAATTGAACCCAAGACCTTAGAATAAGGCCACCATGACCCCATGGTTGGGAAAAAAAGGGGTGGTCAAGGGCTTATCCCTCAACCTTGCCAACACCGAGGCCCCCCCTTGGTATCTAAATGTTATTATAAACCATGCCATATGCCTCCACAAACTATTCCATATCAAATCGTGCCATATATACAAAGTCCATATATTACAAACCATATGCAACTTCATATAAATTATAACCATATAATATAACCAAAATCCAACCATATGTTATAACACGCCAAAGTTCAACCATATAATATAAACTATATTCCATAACATATATCCAACATCTCACCATACCATATGCGGTGGGAGGAGAAGCCCGCGGGTTTGACCCCAGGACTTCCACCCCCCAAACCACCACAACTACCAACGCGCCACTGCCATGAGACGTGGCAAGAGGTGGCGAAATAACCTTAAAAATTTTCGATTTTGGTGGGATTTGGGTGGGCGCGTGGCCTATGGCCCACGCCCCTTTTGTTTTTTTTTTCAATTATTTAAATGAGCCATGGGCACGGATCCCGAGGGGGAGAGTTTGATGCAGGCAGAGACTGGCATGAAAACCGATGTGGTTTTGCACATGGACCGAGGTGGTTTTTGCACGTAGCCTGAGGTGGATTTGCACATAAAATGAGGTGGTTTTGAACACAGATCGAGGTGGTTTTGGATTGCACGCATCTCGAGGCCGTACAAATTTGGGAATTGTGCCAAGAAGGACATTCTGAGTCTAGTTCTGAAATATATCGAGTTCATACTCAAAAGTCTCGATTTTTCGCAAGGATTCCAGATCCAGCTTCAGTTTTTTCATTTAGGCATCCTGACAGAAAAGTGCTCACAGAATCTTCTGGATACACAGAAAGGTATCCATGTTCATACTTAAAAGTCTCAGAATTTCATCTTGCAGCTGTTGTTGAAGTCTATTACTGTATATGACAGACAAAATTCATAATTCACTTTGTAAGCATTTGAATACTTAATCTATCAGCCTTCCCATTTTGAAAAGTGGCCCGGAGACGTAGCCAGGAGGTTTGGTGAACTCCGTTACCAATTATTGTTGATTGATGGTTTGCTTACATATTGATGTGCTCATGTGCTTGATGGATGTTCTTTAATTTTTCATTACAAAGGTGGTTAATAGTTAAAAATTCACATGCAAACAATGGTTAAAAGATCTTGAATTTTAGATCAAGTTAATTTTCAGATTAGATGGAGGGGGCGCAGTGGATACTGCGTAGCTGGATTGATGGGCCTGTTGTACCCCTCTGAGTTCAACCTCGATCCTGTCATACATCTCCTCCTACTTGGCTTCATGTTTCTGTAATATGTCCTGCCAGGCATCTGCTACAGCTGTGATGATGAATTTGAAGTCATCTACAGTGAGCACAGTCTGCATCTTATTCAAGGTGGCTCTGGAT
Organism: Picea mariana; assembly: GCA_032191745.1. NCBI lineage: Eukaryota > Viridiplantae > Streptophyta > Pinopsida > Pinales > Pinaceae > Picea > Picea mariana. Next base: position 263,488 of record JASDQU010104314.1, on the reverse strand, counting down.
TTCTTTTGGGAAGTGGGTTTCATGGGAGAAACCTTCCTTTTCTTCAAGTGATCAACCTCATCAACAGGATCCCTAGGCAGTGTTACTTCTCCCTACTTCTGCTGATCTTCTTTTCCATTGGTCTCTTCTTGATCTACTTCGTCATCACCCCCTTGGCCATGTGATACTGAAGCAGTTTCTTCCGATGCACTGCTCAAGTTTTGGATCTCTTCGGTCTTCTTTCTTCTGCTAGGTCCAGGAGTATCCTTTGCTTCATAAGTGGTCTTCAAGATGCCAATTAGTTCAGGGTCTGACATTTCTGAGGGGTCAGCAGGGATGAGGAGCTCTGCAGACGAGTCCTTGGTTATTTCTTTGAGGTCCTCCTCTGTGAGCTTGTAGTATGACTGAACTCTTCTTTATGTTCATATGCACGTGCGGTAATATAAATGAAATGTCGATTTGCGCAGAAATTCATGAGGGGTTGGAACCGATTCAAAGTGTTTGGCATCATGCGAGGGACAACTTCGATAGCCCTCTTCAGTTGGAGATAATATGTATGAAAGACCGTGTTTGACTGTCATTGTTTTCCCATATCGCTCGAGTACCAGAGCATGGTGAACTTCATAGCAAGCAGCTCGAACGAATCAATGTCCAGGAATATCGCACCTTTTGGCATCTCCCAAGTGGTAAATGCGACGAGGATCAAGAGACAACTAAAGTGGAACTCATAGCCCTGATCCTGAGCTTCACGGCAGTCCAATTCTAGTTGGTTGACCAAGTACTTCACCCAGTTCATCTGGAGTCCTTCTACACATATTTTGGCAAGGTCAACAATGAAACCTGTGACCTGTGTAGGTCTATTATTTCTCACGAGCTTTCCTGCAATCAATTGGTAGGACAGGTGCTCTGCGCCATTCTATATGGAAGCTACCTTATAGCCTCATGTTCCCTTTTCTACATCACCATATGTGTCTTTGATATTTTGTGCCAATGCATGATCTGTAGCCTTCCCTAGGTAGAAGTTCTATGGGTCGGGTCCCTACATGCTCAATCCATTGATCCTATGGATCAGTGTCGAATCGACTATGATGCGTTGGTCTAGCCATAGGTAGCTGCCATGGTATCATGATAGCAGGATCTTAACACAGGCGTTAACCTCCCAGTGCATTCCAAAATGTGGAATCTTCATCACATTCAAGAGAGTGGACTACGCGAGGTTCATAGTCCATGGTTGGGGGATTATTTTCAAGTTCTTCCCCTTTGTCCTGGTCAATATTTGTAAGGAGCGAGCATACTATGGTTCTTGCGGTCTCCTAGTTTGAAGTCACTGAACTTCAACATCGTGATCTTATCCTATTGTGCTCTAACTACATGTATCCCCTTCGGGAGGTACGTAGTAACCATGGTGTAATCAATGTCCCTCAAGACACTGTCATGACTCACCGCGTTGGCCAAAGGCGGGATGTAGTCGGGTAAGATGGTCGGGATTAAATTTGCATTTTCCAAGTCATCTCGGTGCTTGGTTCTCTTCTCTACTACTGGTCGGGATGGTCTAGATCTGTGAGCATTTGACGAAGAGGCTTGCACTCCTCTCGTCGAGGAAGATTGAATACCCGTGGACATTACTTTTTCAGCCATGAGATCGATGGGAAATTCTTCGAAAACTTTCTTTGCGGTGTTGAGCTCACTCAAAATACACTCTCAAGATCGGATAACTTAGGTCAATAGCTGAGTGCACAATGCAATGGAACAGGTTTCGATCTCAATAAACACAACGTGGTAGCAATGAGTTTGCTAGGATACAATTTTGCAAATTTTTTTTTGGTGCAACAGTTGATGCACTAAGTAGGCAACGGTGTAACAGATCTCTCCAATGGACAAGAGGTCTTCATAAATGTAGTTTTTTCCATTGCAGCGTGGTCCCAATGATTTGATGGCGATATTTCTGGCCATAAATGTTGTTCTAACAGTTTGGGGTATCAGTCTAATGGTTATAATGCCTTCAACGACTATATTGCTTTGCCATGGCGAAGTGCCATGTTGTGCTGTTCTGGTATCCCAACGAAGTTCCAATCTTGCAAACCTTCCTTCTGCGGAGTCCCCTCTGGAACCTTCTATAACTTTTCTATCTTTTCTCTCTTCTTACTGAGCTTTCTAGCCTTCTTGCTGGTGATCTTCGTCTCGGTATTCCTCTTTCCATTCTGATTCTTATCTTCTTTTGGCATAGTAACTTCACATTGTTGAGATTCTTTCATAGGGTTGGAGAGTGATACTTCTTCTCTATCTGGGGTAGGTGCTCTACTCGTCTATGAGTCTGCTTGTGTTCTTTCAACTTCGACATCCAAGTTTCTAGTTCTAAATAGCTTTGATCTGTTCTCCTGTTCTTCAATCAAGCGCGCTATCCTCCTAATCATGAAATATTTTAATTATTGCTTCTTCTGCTCCAATAATTCCTCTCTTTTCTTCTAGCTTGATCCTTTTCAATCCAAGATTTTCCTATTAAGATAAAAAATGGGACGTTGTTCTCAATAAATTTAACAAGCTCAAAATCTTCCTCTGTCGAAGTTCCATGAGCACTCATAGATATCTGGGTGAGTCTTCCACATAGGGTTATCAACTTTCCTCTAAATAATCCTATTCCTCCCAAGAAAGGAATTATAGTAGGCTTTCCTAAAGTTTCCCAAGTTCTTTATGTCATGATATTTACCTGTGTTTCTTCATCTAGAACACAGTCAATGTCGAAGTATCCTATTCTTGCTTCTATTCATTGTTTTTCTATGAAGATATCCGATAAGTTGATATTTCTGTGATAATTTAGGGTTTCTTTCATTTGTAGCAATACATTCTCTGATTTTTTCTGGGGTTCTTTCATGGTCTCAGTTTCTTGACCTCCCTCAAGGTTTTCTTGTCTCATATTCATTCTGTCAAGTTTAGCAATCATTATAGGGCAATCTAAAACTTCATTATCCATAGATTTACAACAAAGACAACTAGGTCTTCTACCAGGGCATTCCTTAGAAAGATGTCTCAGTCTTCTGCAACTGTAACAAAGGGTTAATCCTCGATTTCTTTTAAATTATCCCCAACCTTTCTTGTACTACGCAATAAGATCTTAGTATCTAACCTGCAAAAAAATATTTCTAGGATCCTGCATCCATTTGTTAGTCCAAACATTCTTTCTATGCATAGGAAAAACATATCTTTCACTATTTTTGTCAGATCTACTCATATCAAACCTTAATTCATCTAGTTGTGCCCTACTTTTCAAGCTAGGACAAAATTTATCAAACATACCTAGATCCATACTTTTGAAACAAAAATTTCCACTTATCTTACCTTTTCAATCAAAAATTTTCACTATTCTTACCTTTATCAAAGCACAAAGCTTTAACATCTTACCTCTTTAACCAAAAAATCTTACTTTACTTTTATCAGAGAACAAAGCTTTCAGGTATTACCTATTTTCTTCAGATCTGACTCTTCTTCTTGGCACATAGCTTCACAGGTCAAGTAGAATATTGTGCACTAGGGAAATATATCTACGCATGAACCTTTCTCTTTTCTATAGTTCCCAACAATCACAATTTCAGGTCCTGGCAACATAACCATTTGTTGGCAAAGGGGTAGACCCAGGGTTAAACTCTTACAAAAACACACCAACAAAACCCTAACTACCAACCCTTTTGGCAACACCTGTGAAGCAAATGAAGTCTCACCCAAGGTAGAGGCAAGGGTGGTTGTATGACTCAGATGTCTACAACCTTAGCTGGGACATAGATCTGTGATTGTAACACCTTAACATAGCACTTAGCAGTTATAGTTCATTAATATTTAGTCTTATCTTACAACACAACTAAACCCTAATAATAGATCAGTGCAATATTCACACAGATCCAATAGATTCAAGCACTAAGCATACCAACATAGATAAGATCTAGCATTCATTCATATTATTCATCACTAAGCTATCACATTAGATTCCTCTAAGAATATATCAGTGCACTAAGAATTTAACCACATAAACAAGAGAACAACCATAAATAAAAAAGCAACCACAATGCAGGATATACATGGTTCACCCCCACCCTGGGGCTACGTCCACCAACTCTTCTTCTTTATTTCTTTCTGTCAATATTCTACATGCACAGAGCCATGCTATCTTACTCTGTAGAGGACAAGAGATCTGCGCATACTACACTACATCCTCCTTCCCTGAGTTACAACACAAAGCCTCTTCACAGTCTCTTACAATCACTTGCATTTAGCCTTTCAAATCCCACACAGTATGCACAAAGCATTTACAATCATCACTTGCACTTAGCATAGTACCAAAACCCTCTTCTCTGACCTTCTCTTACATCACCTAGAATTCTATTTATACATTACAAAAAGGGCCTAAACATGGATAAACCCATGGGCCGACATCCTCATACCCGTTACATAATCCCAAAACCCAAAAATCTCTAAAAAGGGGTCGAGATCCCACGATCTCCGCTTCGACTTGTGCTCCGCCTTTGACAGCCTGTCGAAGTCCCAAAAATAGGTCAAACATGACCAAGGATCCTCAATACTTGGTCAAGGGACAACAACATTAGGGAGTTTTCACAAAAGTGACAAAGAAGAAATACCATCGCCAGAACGACTAAGTAGGGAAATCGTTAAAAGAGCGACAAAGGAGGGACATTGTCACAAGAGCAACTAGCGATGAAAATAGTCGCAAATGAGACAATGTAGAGATATCATCGCACGAGCGACAGGTTAGAAAGATCTTCACAAGAGAGACAATAAAGGGAGATCGTTGCATGCCTGACAATATAGGCAGATTGTCACAAGATCGACAAGCGGAAGAAATTTTGTGACGAATCAACTATCGAAGGGATCATCGCAAGAGCGACGATAATAGTTTATATTGTGACGAAATTGCTATACAAATTTTCGTAATTTGTATAGAAATTTCGTCGCAATATTTCTTGAGGTCATCACTCTTGCGACGACATATATTTATTTAAAAAAAAATGATTTTTGAGCAAAAGAAATAAAATTTGATTTTTGAGCCAATTATAAAAGGATTTTTGAGCAAAAAAAATTCCCAAACATCTATAACATTCATTAATAAAAATTCAGGAATAAAACACAAGTACAATATTTAACTAAAATATACCCTAAGAAATACTAAACCATATAAAAAACTATATACAGTGAAAAAAATTAACAACCAAGCATTTAAACATAGTGGCGTTTTTAAGCACAAGGAAGGAAATGTTCTCTAATTTACAACGGTGCCATTAGTCATTTTGTTGTACTTATGATACTAGCACACAACTTCCTGCTCTATTTTCACCTTTTAGATTTTTTAACCTATGTTTTGATATGAATCTGAACAACGATTTGATATTTCAAATCTAATATGAAAGACAATAATGACAAGTCTATCATCTAGGCATCTGAATTTTACGCAACTTGTGTACTAAAGTGGATGAATGATGAAACAATAGTCCGAAAAGTCAAAGATATTATTTTATGATGTTAGTTTCCTTTCCTGTTTCCTGAGACTCCCCCATTTCTTGGAGTTTCCCACATTTTGTGTTGTTTTCTGTAAGATGTCTAGCCCATGTTTCCTTCTCTGGGTGGGTTCCATTTACAATTCAAGGACACTGACAATTGCAGATAAATAATAAAACAATATTTTCCACAATAAATGCAAAATTTAAATTTATATCTGGCAGGGCACATGTAGAACCAAGACACAATATTCTATTTAACTATCCAGATTATGAATCAAGAGTTGCACACAAAGAAAAAACAAGCCTTTTCCAAAACTCAATACTCTTGTCAGTGACAGGTTGGGAATCAATTATAGTTGTGTAGTGGATAACTGCATTGACATGACCTTCTTTACAATGTTTAAAGATGACTAGATCAAAGTTAAAAATAACAATTAGGGTTTAACATGGTATCACATATAATTAACATCCCATTATAAAAATTGGAGTGCATTAATGGGGGTCATAAATAAACAAAATTAGTGATTTTAAAGGGAAGCACAACTTTTCGGTGGTATATATACACTATATGCATGCACATAATGGGGGAAATATCTATGATAACCTCTTTTGGTCAATTTAAAGGTTTAACTAGGTCAATTCCAACAAGTTTGAGGTCATGTGATGGATGGAAAGGGGCTTCAAATGAGGGTTATGCATGCCAATTGTGATGTATTCATGTGTAACTACTAAAAATGGTACAAGTGAGCAATTATAAGGTGATAACACCCTCATCCTCAAGACTATAGCCTATTGATGAATGTCACCTACAATTATACATGTGTAGGATTTGTCAACTATTTTGGGTGAAACAAGGTGCTATGATTGCACACTAAGGAGGTCATCCAAGTGAAGTTGTTGCATGGATAGAGTGTTGGTAAGCATGTGAAACATAAGAAAATTGTTTCCATGCTAGGAACCAATTGGTCCTAGTAGAAGGAGGTCATTCACACATCCTCTTGTGGAATTGCTACATGATAGCATAACTTGTTGGATTCACACTGAACAATAAAACCAGAATTCTACTTGGACTCGTTAACTTGCAAGATAGATTGTATCCAAGTCTTAAAATGCAAGAGATTTGCACTCTAAAGATGGGAATGAATTCTGAGTGAAGAGTTGGATCTTAATATTGCTTAGAGTTTAGAGTCAATGAGGATACTTTTGTAATGAAGGAAAAAGAAAGATAGGAACTAGATATAAATCCATAGCAAGAACTCGAGCCAGTAACAAAATCCAACATTCATGTTAGATCCATGTTCAAGAGAAACAAAAAAATGGCACATTGTTCTAGATTGGTCCTCTAATATTTTGGAGAACAAAAAGCCTCTCAATGGGGAGGCCTAATTTGAAATGGATCTGAACACAAGAATGATTGTAAGAATCAATACCTACAAGTGTAATTTAAAAATTAATGAAGGTTATAAGGACAATGCAAATTTTATAAATTAAATGAGGCAAAGAAAGAAAAGTAAAACAAAATAAAATAGAAAAATGAAAATAGGAGAAAAAGAGAGAGAGAGAGAGAGAGAGAGAGAGAGAGAGAGAGAGAGAGAGCAATGGGAACTAAAAGGTCGGTCTCTTGGCCTTCCCATTACCCCCAATATCTCCTATTCGTCCTTGTGACATGACTCTCAAAGGGTATTTTGGCCAAAGAATAAAGTATGCACAAATATCCATGAGTTACATTGTAACCAAAGATTCTCAAAATGAGAATTGAGTAACCATTTAAATTTGTTTTTCCCATTTGGGTTTCTAGAGTAAATATTATGTCATTGTGTGACATCTCATTTATTTTAAATTAATGGAATATAAGTTGGATTGGAGTTTAATTAAAAAAACAACTGGTGTCCTATACAAAATTTATTGAAGATGAGATACTGACATGCTATGTCTCATATGCAATATGTAGAAATGATGGAGGAACTAGTGAGGGAAATGGATCCACTTGCTAAGATCCCTTTGGAATATTAGTAGTATGTGGTTTTTGTTAGAATATGAAAGATGTGTGCTCATTTTACCATTGACTATACCATTTTCACCCAACCATAGGCCGAAGCCACCCTCCAAGCACCTTAACCTTGACAGAGAATCACTCCAGAAGCAAACTCTAGGCTAGATAGCCAAACAAAGGGTAGTGCACCTTTCCCCAAGGATAGTGCATCAAAAAGAGATGATCATATAGTCCAAACCCTAGCCAAGAGATAGTCCAAGCCAAAAATGTAATTGCTAGCTGTAACAACTGCACCAATAGTTCTCCTCCAAACCTGCACTCAAGACTGCAACTGCTGAGATGTGTCAAATGAGAGACCGACACCCTGTATTTATAGTGGTTCTAGCAGAATTACTGGGGCCAAATTCTCCTTCTGGGTTTCTGTCTGTTCAATATATTATTATTATTTCTGGCCGACTTCTTCTCTGAGGCTAATAACCTAATGTAAATTATCTTCTTGAGCCGACAAGTTATTAGCCAACTCATTAGGGTTTCTTCTTGCTTCCCGGAGTATTCTATTCTCTTCAGGTTCACACATGGAGGTAAATAACTCCTGTAGCTACCATAATATCAACACTCCCTCCTAGCTAGGGAGGTATTACAGGTAATGGTCTTGAGAACAAAAACATACCATTCACCCGATAGCATCAACATAGTTGTATAGACTAGATCATGAGCACCATCATCATCATCAGTGTCATCAGCTGCATCATCTCTCAAAACCATACTCTATCTGATTAATCATACATGATGCTCACTCCACAGAGTGATACAAGAGCCATTCTTCTAGTCTAGAAGAGTAAATGCTCTGAACCATTTTCCGTCTGGAAAATCTCTGTTCATCATTCATCTGGCTGATGATTATCTCCAATAAACTGTTGATAGTCTTCAATACAATCAGAACAAAAATAGAACACAACTGTGTCTATCTATAGTAGTACATAACTACAATCCAGTGGTACAGTACCACACCAACTAACACACAAGTACTTGATCAACAACGTATAGTCACGAACAGTGGAACATATCCACCATAGTAGTATACATCTACTGTCATACAGTCTTCATAACAATCATCTGATACCAACCTGCAGAGAAACAATGTTATGATATAAACTGAATCATTTGGGCCAATCTTTCACTCACGTCTATGAGATATGAAAGAATATCTTCCCTCAGAGTAGGACAATGAGATATCTGGACTATTCTTCTCAAGCAAGGAAGAATAATTGTCTTGTCTTTTGAACCTGGACCATTCCCCACCCTGAGCCATTCTTCCTACACTAATCAAAGTGCACCCTGGAGAGAATGTATAAAACCTAAGGAATGCTGAGCTTGGACCATTCCCCAGCCTGGGCCATTCCTCCTACACTAATCAAAGTGCACCCTGGAGAGAATGTATAAACCCTAAGGAATGCCTGTCCCTGATTACTGAGCCTGGACCATTCCCCACCCTGGGCCATTCCTCCCACACTAATCAAAGTGTACCCTGGAAAGAATGTATAAACCCTAAGGAATGACTATTCAAACCATTTCCTCTGTTAACCACAAAAGGAAAAGATTGTCTTATATCAACCTCCAAAATGGACCATTCCTCATGTTAACCACAATGAGAAATCGTTGTCTGGCGAGGCGGGCTAGTGTTCTTGAGTAACCCTCAAGAAGAGAGACTGCCCTAGACCAATCCCCATGTTAACCACAATGGGAAGTCGCTATCTATGATACATCAACAATCTGGACCATTTCCCATGTTAACTACAATGGGAAATCGCTGTCTGTCAGAAATATCAATCCACTTTCCAAACAGGAAAGCATCTGTCCAAGATGGACTATTTTTCAATCTTGAAAATGAATGTCTTCAATAATGTTTTCAGTGCTCCCTCCCAACCTGGGAGTCATCTCTTCTTTTTTCAATAAGGAAGTCGTCTCTATGAGCTCCAGCTTGAGTATGCAAACTCTTTCATCTTTTACCAAAATGTCTGCTTATCTGCTCATCTGTGGAGATATGTATTTGAGAATCACTTTCTCCTTTTTGGACTTCATCACAAATAATGTAATGCTTGATTTCAAATGTACTTTAGTCTGGAACACTGATTTTCTGTGAAGGCTTCATGTAGCTCTGAACAATAGAGTATATCATTGTTGGAAAACTGGAACATATTCATGTGGCACTTCTTTTGTCATCATGAGATCTGATCTACTGAGTAATCATCTTGATGTTATAAGAGATCTTCACCACACTTTTGTAGTGCACTGGAGGTTCTCCACCAAGTTATCTTCTTCTATATGCATGCAAGGGTCTCTTTATGGTATGCCTCAAGGTCTTGAGATTGCTCTTCATACGCTCTTTATTCAATTTCTCTAGAGAACATTCTTTGCATTCATCTAATGTAGAACTCCAACTCATGGATGTTGCAGATGATATAATGACTCATGTAGTGATATGTCTGGTGTACTGGAACAAGTAATCATCATAGTCTTCTCCCTCCATCTGGGAGAACCTCTGGTTCTAGATCTCATAATGCTTTCATTCATAAGTCTTCCATACACTATTCTTCATCATGACTTTCAGTTCCTCTGCTTGATTGCTTTTATTGAGTTTATATCAGGATGATAATCTTGTGATTCTTGATACAATGACTGGTTGTTCTGGCTTCTCTTTCTTTCTTGGAATCTTCATGTTATTCCTCGTGTTTAGCTCTTGGGTCCATGGAGTAGATTCCATTCCCTAAAGATTCCATTTCTTTCTTTCATCATAGGATCACAGATCTGGATGGACAACCAGGGATACTCTGAGGCTTTTCTTTGAAGAGGTCTTCTTCTGCAGTTGAACTGAGCATGTATTGTCTTTCATGGTTACTACCATGGATATATACTTCATCATCTTCAATGGATCATAGGATTATCTCCCTCCTAATCCTTGCTTCATGTATGAGTGCATATAATCAGCTCCCTCCGTCTAACAGAGTCCACGCTTCCGTCTTGTTGTCTTCTACAAAACGTCATAAGTATTTTTCCAATTTCTTCTCGATTGTTGACTTCTTTCTGTCTTTGCTTCTTCTAAGTCTCTTCATGATTGATTTGGCTTATCTTGCAATAGATTCCATATGATTTGTATTTCATCCTTTCATGTGTATTATCTAATGATATCCATTCTTATCTTGTTTTTCTTCCATAGGTATAGTTCTTCTTGGAACACATTATCTTCCAAGAGATAGATATACAATATATGTACAGAGACGATGCAAACAAGATATGTACAAGAAATAAGAAGAGTTTTGTTACCTTTAGAAGAAGAAGTCTCTTCCATCCCACTTAGTCTTCTTTGTAGGTTCCTTTTCTTCGACAATTTATGCTTCATATTTCTCCTTCTTTTTCTTTAGCTTGGGATAATGATTCTTGTAGTGACCATACTTTCGACAGTTGAAGCATTGTACTTCTGAAATGTCTTTCTCTTGATTTGGCTTCCTCCTTGAACCAAACTTCCTTTTGTTCCTGAAGTTCTTGAATCTTGTTGTGAAGGCTTAATCATCATACTTCTTTTGGGGTTTCTCTTTTGCACTGATCCTTGATTCTTCTTGAGCACAACTAGTCCAAAGTTCTTCAAATGTCGGATACTTCTTTCTTGTGTTCATTCTTGTGGAAAATGCATCCCACGTCTTGGGAAGACCATTGAGTACTATGTTTACCAACTCCTTCTCTGAGATGATCTCTTCAATAGCTTGTAGTTGATATTTTAATTGAGAGATTCTCACAAAGTATGATGTTATGCTATCATCATCATTCATCTTCATGTCACAGAGCTCATTCTTCAGACTCATTACTTGTCCAATGTTTCTGACTGAGAAGAGATTTGTTAGGGAATCATACATCTTCTTCGATGAGTTAAGATGGGAGATGTAGGGTATAAAGTGGTCTTTTATAGATTCCACTATGATACTCATAGCATTGATATCACTATCTTTGAACTTCTCCATAGCTGCAATGTTCTGCAGTTCCTTCTCTTTTCCTTCTTCAAACTCTAGCTTCATGATCTTTCCTTTCACGATATCCAACACTTTATTCTTGGAAAGGATGAGGTCAATCCTTGTCTTCAATGCTCTGAAGTTAAAGGCTCCATCTAACTTGTTCTCTGACTTCATAGAATAAGTCATGGATGCTTTGACTTGGTCAAACCCTAGATTTGACCACAAACTCAAACTTCACGTCTTGGATTTCTGAGAGTACCAGGAGATGCACTAGGATAGGATGCACTGATATATCTGGAGATTAGGTCAATCCCTTCACTTAAGGTGCCTCAACAAGAGGATTAGGGTTTCTGCAACTGCTCCTGCTAGTAACTCTAGCGGTAGTGTCTTGGAAGCTGCTTCTTCTAGTAACCATAGCGGCAGTTCCTGAGCGAGCTCAATATCCTAGTGACTATGTTTCCTTCCAGTGTTTAGAATGAATGAAGGAGGTGTGGGCCCATAACCTGTTAGAATATGAAATATGTGTGCTCGTTTTACCATTGACAATACCCTTGTCACCCAACCATAGGCTGAAGCCACCCTCTGAGCACCTTAACCTTGACAGAGAATCACTTCGGAAGCAAACCATAGGCTAGATAGCCAAACAAAGGGTAGCGCACCTTTCCCTAAGGATAGCGCATCACAAAGAGATGATCAGATAGTCCAAACCCTAGCCAAGAGATAGTCCAAGCCAAAAACGTAACTGCTAGCTGCAACAGCTGCACCAACAACTCTCCTCCAAACCTGCACACAAGATTGTAACTACACTATGCAGAATTGGCTCTCTGCAACTGCTGATATGTGTCAAATGAGAGACTGGCGCCCTGTATTTATAGTGGTTCTGGCAGACTTATTGGGGCCGACTTCTCCTTCTAAGTTCCTATCTGTTCAATATATTATTATTATTTTTGGCCGACTTCTTCTCTTGGAGGCTAATAACCTAATGTAAATTATCTTCTTGAGCCAACAAGTTATTAGCCAACTCATTAGTGTTTCTTCTTTCTTCCCAGAGTATTCTATTCTCGTCAGGTTCACACGTGGAGGTAAATACCTCCCTCAACTATCATAATATCAATAGTTTTAGTGTGGGATGCAGGAGGAAATAATGTTACCCTTGTGGATCCCTTTGGAATATTAGTAGATGATCCCTTTGGCATATTAGTATTATGTGGTTTGAGAAAATTTGGTGGTAGTGATAACTCTTGAGTAGAATCGAGATTGCCTTGATTGTTATGTGGGACTTCATATTTCAAAGTGAAATTTTGGGAGCTGACGATTGGCATTGTTACCAGGGAAAATCGTCGAATTCCTTGGATTCAATAGATCTGGTATAACATGGTGTTGGGAAGTCGTATTTCTTTGAATCATTGGTTTCCATTTTCTTGTATTGACGGTGAGAGAAAGAAATGGTATGCAAGGCATTTCAAGGTCTCACATGGTAACTCCAATTATGGAGCACATCCCTTTGATTGTTATGGATAAATTTTATCTAATCCAAGAGGATCAAGATCTTGACTACTATAGTTTTGTGCAACACAAAAGAGATATTAATGAGGGTGGTGATCATAATATTTAAGTATTGAAATAATATAATTGGATAGAACCCTGAGAAGAGGAGTCTTTGTCAAATCATTTTCAATGGAAAGTTATATGAGGATCCTCTATATGACATTTACTACCATGATTACGATGAAAAACATCATAATTTGATATTTTTCTTGGAGATGACTTTTAACATTGTGTTATGGGTATGGGAGGTCATCCTAAACACATCTAATGCATATCTTGGGGCTTCACAAACCATAATAATTGTTGTGATAGTGGGTTCCTTTTCTAATATTTCCATTAAAGGTTTAGTTACAAGTTTTTCACTATATTCATGGTGGTTTTTGTTGCTACTTGGTTCTCCTCTTTTTGTATGGAAATGCCTAGAATTTCCAAGTGGAGGCATGGCATTAGTTGGAGAAGATGATGACATCTCATGCTCTCTTTTATTATCCACAAAAGTTGCATTATTTTCTTACTTATTGTAGCTTAGGTGACATGCTATAACAACTCTCTCATTGTAGTTTATTTTTTTGACCTCGTCAATGGTGTTGGGTTCCCTTTATCTTGGTATTGTTTCGTAGGCCTAAGGTGTTGGCTCAAAGATTTTACATTAAGCTCTAAGCATGATACTAGGGTTTTAGGTCACTTCTTGTGAATTTGTTTTTGTTTTGAGGGTGTGTTTATCCCACACACCTTATTGAATATATGTGGGGGATAAATTGTGTCTTTTCTCATAGACACATTGCTCTCTTGCACATACATGAAGTTTTTTTAAAGGGACAAATTAGTTGACATATGATCAAAACTCTCTCATTGTCGTTTATTTTGTTTTCTTCATTGATGGTGTTGAGTTCCCTCTATTTTTGTAGTGGTTTGTAAGATGTGTGGAAAAACCTTGGGAATTTATAGTAATGAATGGGATACTAATGATCCCATTATTGAAATATAAAATGGAGAGTGTGAACATTTTCATGGCATGTTTCTAGTTAAAAATGGTATGGCATGTGATGCTCTAGAACTTCATGATAGCATTGATCTCTCTTTGTCTTCAACTAGAGTACAAAATTAAGGATATATTGCATCTAACACTAACCATGGGTTCAATGATAATCAAATTATTGGTGCTAAATCAAAGTGAAAAGAAATTATCCTTCATCTATGCTTAATGAGGTTATGTGAATCAAGTATGATATTGAAGAACATGAGTGGCAAGTAATCGGGGCCATAACATTGGTTTCTCTCATCAATGACAAAATTATGAAATTTGTCCATGAGGAACCAACAAAGGAGGTTTAAATAATAGGTTTACGTAGGAAACTATAAGAAAAATATGATGATGACCTAAATAAAAATACAACACTAGGTTTTGAGAAAATAAAATTATAATAAAGAAGGAGCTCTTAAAGATTTTGGTCTTTTGTATTTCACTAGAATTCCAAGGTACCCAAATTCATGTCCATATATATGTATATGGAAGAACCTCAACCTAATATTTCTAGGCCAAATTGTTACATCTATATTTGAACATGTGAAACAAAAGACATGAAGAAACAATCCTTAATGTTGTTGAAGAAACAAAAGAAATTTCATGGAACTAAAAAAATTAAATTGTTTCCAAAATTGTGCCCTCTAATAGACAATGTGAAGATTGGAATTTATGTCAACATTATAAAAATGAGTGTTTATATCATGAAACTCTATATGGATTAACATGACCATGAGAGGATTAAAGTAGGAAAATATGAAGAAAGTCTTGAAACCTTGAATAACCCTCCACATATAAATTGACAATGGCAATGTGATTTTGTTTCTTTGTCATGTGAGACACAATGAAAAGAAGGGTAATGCTATGAAAAAATATTATAAAATGTTTGACATCGTCATTTCCAACCCCTCATGTTTAATCCTTAATGTTGTAGAAGAAACAAAAGAAATTTCATGGAACTAAAAACATTAAATTGTTGCCAAAATTGTGCCCTCTAATCGACAAAGTGAAGATTGGAATTTATATCAACATTAGAACAATGAGTGTTTATATCATGAACCTCTATATGGATTAACATGACCATGAGAGGATTAAAGTAGGAAAATATGAAGAAAGACTTGAAACCTTGAATAACCCTCCACATATTGTAGACATGAATATTGAGATTATGCCCATGCGTGAAAGAGTAAATGTTTGAAATTGCCATTTCCAACCCCCCATGTTTAATCCTTAATGTTGTTGAAGAAACAAAAGAAATTTCATGGAACTAAAAACATTAAATTGTTGCCAAAATTGTGCCCTCTAATAAATAAAGTGAAGATTGGAATTTATGTCAACATTATAACAATGAGTGTCTTATATCACGGACCTCTATATGGATTAACATGACCATGAGAGGATTAAGTAGGAAAGTATGAAGAAAGTATTGAAACCTTGAATAACCCTCCACATATAAATTGACAATGGCAATGTGATTTTGTTTCTTTGTCATGTGAGACACAATGAAAAGAAGGGCAATGCTATGAAAAAATATTATAAAATGTTTGACATCGCCATTTCAAATCCCTCATGTTTAATCCTTAATGTTGTTGAAGAAACAAAAGAAATTTCATGGAACTAAAAACATTAAATTGTTGCCAAAATTGTGCCCTCTAATTGACAAAGTGAAGATTGGAATTTATGTCAACATTAGAACAATGAGTGTTTATATCGTGAACCTCTATATGGATTACCATGACCATGAGAGGATTAAAGTAGGAAAATATGAAGAAAGTCTTGAAACCTTGAATAACCCTCCACATATTGTAGACATGAAGATTGAGATGATGCACATTGTAACAATGAAGTTTCATATCTTAATAAGACCTTTACAATGGTACAAATATGACACAAAACAAATTTTGGGTTCAAAAGTTATGGTGAAAATACTAAAATATGTGTTTCACAAGTTGCAAAAAGATGCATGTTGCATGTCACACAAATTTCAAAGTTCACATATCACACGTCACACCAAGTTCAAGTTTTACATGTCACATGTAAGACCAAATTCAAAGCTAACAAGTCAAACCAAATTCAAAGTTCATGTGCATGGAACATATGCTTTTTGCATGTTTCATATTGCATGTCGCAACATTTTCAAAGATGGATGTTGCATGTCACAAGTTGTAATATTTTTTAAGTTCTTTTTACAGCTTCCAAATTTTTTTTTTTTTTTTTAAATAAAAAGAGGTGGAACCCGTTATATTACTATGGCCAGAAGAGGCAAAATACAAAAACTATGGGTGCTTCCAGCTGTCCAGCCTAAGTAGGAAACCAGGAAAGATGGGTAGCCATTTTCAACTGTCACCAAGTGAGCAGAGTGATCAAAATTAACAGAAGTGACTGTGGGGCGTCCTGCCCGTAGGAAACCAGGACTTACAATTACAAGCTTTAAACTGCTTCTGCTATCTAGTTCTATAATGATCGGGTATCTAGCTATATTAAAACAAAAACTAAAATAACAACTCCAGAACCTGGGCCGAGTGCTGAGCCTGGCGTGACCTGTGTAATTCGCTGCTGGCTTAGATCTCGCTGTGCTTCCATCTCGCCGGGAAAGAGTAGGGTCTTGCACATGTTGGACATTGTTACTTTGCTGATGCTCGAGAGTGGGCGGAAAAGAACATGTCCATCCTCTGGTCCATTCGCTCAAACCTGAAGATCTGATCATCCAGTTTTTCCCTTATCTCGAAAACCAGGTCGAGGTAGGTCCAATCAGCTAGAGGTAGCTGGGGTGGATGATTGCTTCCTGTGAAATCCTCGTCGGCGGCGGTCCCTTCTGTCTGTACCCTGTTCTCCTGTTGAGCCTGGTCTGTGTTCGCGGCATCGACGGTTGGCTCGGGGGGAGCTTCTTCGATGATGTAGCAGGGGGAGTAGTCGGGAGCTTCTATGCTGTCAGTCTGCCGCATGGTGTCAGGGTTGAGGCTAGTGCCCGACTGCCAGTTCCATGGTGCCATGTTCATGTCCTCGAGTCCTTCTTCTGGGACAAATTTCTCTACCACGCATGCCGTGAGAGGCGTGGGTGGTGTCCGCTTCCTTCGGCGTGCTACTATCGCCAGAGCTTCCTCCAAGAGAGCTTTCCGTTTGCGCTGCGACTTAGTTGCGTACCAGGACGCACCACTACGCGGCGTCCCTCTGAGGCGAGGCATGGCGAGAGGGCAGCGAGAGGTACAAATGACTCTGTTGCTGGTCGAATTTCCCTTGAGTGAAGGTGATTGCACCAAGTGCAGCTGCTGTGAGAGGTTGATGCAGGGGTTAGCGCTGTTGCCCTGAGTTGCTTGCGAGCTGCAAACCTCCCGTATCAAATAATCACCAAAGCAAGTTCGCGCGAGAGCCATATCAATTGTCGTGATTAACACCATTAATGCCAGGTTGTTAATGCACAGGGGTCTCGTCATATCTGTGGTACCCGTCCCGTGCGCCAGGGGCCTCTTCATATCAGAGTTGCTGTGTAGACGCATGCGATGTTAATGGTCGTGGAGTGTTAGCCAGTCGATGCATTAAATCGTGTCCTGGTGCATTCCCACTTGGCGTTAATGCTCCGCGTGTCACCCCATCCGGGGAGCGAAGATCCCTGATGGCTAAGGCTTGACAACAAGAGAGGATTCCTGGAGCTGGTGATCCTGGGCCATCCCAGCTTACATGTTCCTCGCCCTTTTCAATTGCCTCGTTAGCCAGTCTGTCTGCCACTTTATTTGCTTCCCTTTTTACATGGGAKGTGATGATACTGAGATGGGGTTGAAGGTGATGGCCAAAGTCAGCGAGCAGGCCATGCAATCGCCAGCTCGGGGTGATTTTGTCAGGATTGCAGCCGTGTAGGATTCTGGTGGCTAATCTGATGATGATTTGCGAATCCCCTTCTAGGATTATCCTTTGATGACCTTTGGCGATTGCTGTTTGTAGTCCTCTTAGGATTCCAGTTAGCTCAGCGACGTTGTTGGTTGAGTCTCCAAGAAATCCGATGTCTAGGGCTAATATTTCCCCCGCTGTGTTCCGTATCACTGCACCATACCCCACTGGTCCTGGGTTGCCTTTAGATGCTCCATCGAAATTTACTTTGATGAAGTGTGTTGGGGGGGGGGACCAATTAGTTGTGTTGGTGTGTCGAGCCTTCCTCCTTTGGATTGTCAGCTGGTTGCCTAGATGTGGTTGCCAATGTCTTAGAATGCTCTGTTCCTCCGGGCTGCATTGCCAATCTTGTTCCTCCCAGGATTTGTTTCTGATTGTTTCAGCGGTCAGGGATCTGACTTTTTCCCAAGTGACTTCAGGAGGGGAAGGTAGAGAATGGAAGATTCTCTTATTTCTCTCCTTCCAGATCTGCCATAGGATGAATCCCGACAGCAGATTCCAAATGAGGTTAATGATTGGGTTGCTAAAAGTGATGGTGTCCCAGAGTTCAATTGTACTATTGATGCTGCCACGGTCTCGATTGGATTTGCGCATGATTTGAGCTGAAGAGTCCCAGATCTATTGGCTGTACTGGCAACCATTAAAGAGATGCTCTTTGGTCTCCTCCCGCTGTGAGCATAGGACGCAAATGGAGGGTCCGATGAAACCTCTCTTGCGTAGATTGTCCCAGATAAGAGCCCTGTTGTGCGCTATTAGCCACATAAACGTGGATACCTTGGGCCATATGGCAGGATTCCAGATTTTGGTCCAGATGTGCTCCTTTCTAGCATCCTGGTGCTCTGCATGTAGAGTGTAAGCTTCTTTGATGGTGAAAGTGCCGACTGTTTTGTACCCCCACCTCAGGACATCTGGTCCATCCCTATGCAGGATTTTCCGTCGGGCTGCGTGAGTATGCCAATGTTGCAGGTCTAGAGTATCAGAGATCCCTAGTTCGTGGTGAGTGATCTTCCATTTTCACCACCTTTGCTGGGGGCTTTGAGGTATCCAAAGATCTTTAACTTTAAGGTGGCCATTTTGATGAAGGGCGCTCTTGAACTCGGCTAAATCCTCCATTGTGTCCAGTGGTTTAAGTTGCTGCCAGGAGTCTTGCCAAAACCAAGCACTGTCTCCATCTCTGAGATCCCAGAAGGCGTGGTTTTGGACTAGAGTGCGATTTTGCCATGCTGTGTTCCAGATGTTGGAGCCTTGTATGTGATCATTGTGTCTTATTAGCTTGTCTTCCTCTGCGAATGGGGCATAATTCCTTCTCCAAAGTTGTGCCCACGCTGCTGCTGGGTTCTTGAGCCATCTCCACCAGATTTTGGCTCCCATTACTTGATTGAGTTTCCCTGGGTCACGGAGTCCCAGCCCTCCTTGAGATTTTGGCATGCAGAGTTTGTCCCAATTAACTAGCGCCCATTTCTTATTTGGTTGATGCCCACTCCAGAGGAAGTTCCGCTGCAAAGATCTGATGGCTTTGATGACTTTTTTGGGTGCCGCCAGGGATGTGAAAAGGTAGGTAGGAAGTGCTTGCAAGACTGACTTAAGTAGGACTAGCCGAGAGGTGATGTTTAGAGGTCTGAAAGTCCAGTTGCGGAGCCTGTTCGCAATGGATAGGAGAAGGCTATCCCAGGATATGTTTGAGGCTGCGGCTCCACCTAGAGGTACCCCAAGATAGTTGGATGGAAGGGATCTCCTGGGTATCCCCAGAAGTCTAGAAATATGCCGCTGGACAGGGGGTGGGGTGTTGAAAAAGTATAGTTTGGATTTGTCCAGGTTGAGTGTCATTCCTGAAGCTGCAGTGAAGTCGGAAAGGATGGAATTGAGTTTGACAGCTTCCTGGATTGTGGGAGAGTTCATGAGGAGGGTATCATCTACGAATTGGCTATGCGAGGGGGCAGGCTGAAGGTTGTGCAGGGGAAGGCCTTTAAGGGAGCCTTCATCTACAGCTGCCTTGATAGAGCGACCCAGTCCTTCCGCCATGAGGATAAACAGGAAAGGGGAGAGGGGGTCCCCATGGCGGATTCCTCTTGAAGGTCTGAAAGGCTCCGAAGGTACACCGTTAACTAAAATGGAAAAGAAGGCAGAGGAGGTGAGTTGCATGACCCAACTTATCCAATCTTGATCAAAACCAAATGAGACTAGGACAGCTCTTAAATAATGCCAGCTGGCTCGATCAAAGGCTTTTGATAGGTCAAGTTTAATAAGCATACCTGGTGTTCTCGAGGTCTTGAGGGAGTGTATGATCTCGTTGGCAAGGATGAAGCTGTCCATAATTTTCCTCCCTTCCACATATCCTGACTGCTCCATGGAGATGAGGTGCGACAAGATGGGCTTGAGTCTGGTAGCGATGACCTTGGTGATTACTTTGTAGATGACATTACAAAGGGCTATTGGTCTGAACTGCTTGGGACTGGTAACTTGTTATTCCTTCGGAATAAGGGTGAGGAAGGTGGCGTTGAGTGCTGGTAGCACTAGGCCTGAGGCTCTTGATTCTTCAACTGCTTCCCACACGTCCTGCCTGACCAGGTCCCA
>JASDQU010104314.1:218753-241248 GCA_032191745.1 Picea mariana | reverse complement strand
TTTTTAAAGGGGAGAACATGTTAGGGACCTAACCCCTCACATAGGTAGAATAATATATTTCCATGTAATAAAGGTCAATATTAATAAGGCCTAGCAATAAGGAAGAATAAGTCCAATGTAAGAAGACCTAATAGAAGCTTCTGCTTCTAGAAGGATCTTCCTCTAGATTGTTCTTTTGATAGACATATTTAGTATAAATAGGAGTCGAGGGCATGAGAAGTTTTTTCTTGGATATTATTGTAATAGAGTTTTCCCTTGCTGGAGGTTTCCCCCTCGAAGAGGCAAGTGAACATTGCTCTCAGTAATCAAAGTGCTCTTTCTGGGGTTATTCTGGTATCATTTTTGTATTATTGTGGTGTTGTTCTAGTTATATTGTTGTTTATCTTCCATTTCTAGATAATTATTTATGTTTTGCATACTATTTTATATCTGAAATATTACATAGTCTGATGGCCAAACAAGGTGATGGGTTCCCCCCACTTGGAGAGCCCTGTCATAAAGTATACATCCCCAATATAGATCTACAGATATTGAGATCCTACTTGGAAAACCTATTCATATGCATCCCATAGCCCTATCAGGTGCTCAAGGAGAAGCACCTCCTTCCTCATGTTTTGTATCTTGAAGAATTTCAATAGGCCACAATTTTGAAGTGCCACCCTTTCTTGAGGGTCATGAAAATCAGCCATGTCGTCATTTTAATGCTCTCTTTCTTTCCACTCCAACATTGTGGCTATAAAACACCTACAAAACATCACTAAACTTCATTAGTCAATATCTCAAGTCAAAAAATTCTTTCTCATGGGTAAAAACAAGAATTTTTTTTTTTTAATTCGTGCCTGGAACCCCCCTATAGGTCATTTCAAAGCATCAATGCACCCTCTACAAGAGCACCATGGTGCCAATATATAGGGTTTCACCCCCCTGCCAAATAGCTTAAGGGAGCGTGACTCTAGTAAGGCACCATGGAGGCTCCAAAGAGGTCCAATATAGCTTGAAAAGTGCGTGAAAATCAAAATGAAAGCATAAAAATGAAAGAGGAGGGTGAGACTACCAACCTGGTCCAAACATAATGAAGAAATATGGCCAAGAACTCCGACAATCAACGCTGGAAGAAACTGCTCCAAATTGGGAAAAAAATCCAAGTGAAAGAGGCAAGTGAGGATGAGAGGTAAAATGAACTAGTTTTCTTTATCCAATGACTTTTAACCAATTGAAAAACTAGTCAATATCTATCCTTTTTCACACTAGTATTTTCTTTTATTTGATTCTTTTGCAATTTACATTGCCTTTTAAGGATTTTCTGACACTTTTGATCTAGAATGGCTAGTTGATGCATGGACATAAGAAGTGGAACTCTTTTTAGTGATCTCAAAATCCCATCGAACATGCTTTGTCATTTTTCGAGCTCGATAAAACCACGAAGATTCATTTGATGGGAGATAGTTTAACCCTTTTTCGGTCCCATCAGACTAATTAAAAAAAATGAATACTCTGGCCTCTTTAATTAATTTATTTCTCCTTCACATTATTTTATTCTTTTTCAGGCCTAAGAGACTAAAATTAGAAAAAATAACATCCACAGAGTTTTCTTTAAGTTCTTTTCAAACTCCCAAAATAGGAAAAACCACCAAGTGTTCCTTCTCTGGATTCATAAAACCATATATTGAAGGATCCATCTGGGAACAAACCCTTACTTCTTCCATTTCGTTAAACATAGGAAGAGGAACTTATAGAAGGTGAGTTATACTGAGCATATGTTATCCTCTTCGATCTCATTAAACAAGAAAGAGGCACTCATCTATCTCAATGGGGGAAAAAATTGAAGGAAGGGGGTCAAGTATCTTGAAACCCTTAAGGAAAATTTCATTGTCTCCCTTGAACATGGCACTTATTTTCATCTCTTCTTACAACTTGGTTAATTCACTCATCCTTGAGTCATACCAATCCCATGAGGCCTTTTACTCCTTCAGCTCATCTGAAGAATGCCCTGATGATCGTCACACTATGTTTTGGTCCATTTATCAAACGAGTCAAAGCTTCCAAGTCTTGTTTCATGCCTCATAATGTTCAAGGGAAGTTTTTCATTCCAGACCAACCATCTACAGTATTACCATTTTCCATTCCTATGTCAGTCCATATTCATTTAATCCACCATCTCATATCACCTTCCTATGAACATTTCATGTTGATGATAGGGGATACATCAAGGCCCTCCTTTGAAGAGTCTTTTCTTGTTGAATTCAACACATTATCCGAGAATTAGAATTAGAAACATAGAAATACCTTGGAACCTACATACCTCAATGGAAGGCCTCCTCACTTTAGACAGTGGGTTTACATCAATGACCTCTTATTGGTTTATTCCACGAATGTTCGACTTGAGCTCATTATTCACGTTCATTGGAATGAACTATAGATACCTTGGGAGTCATTGACATCATTGGTGATTTCCCTCATGATTGTTAACGGTATACATCAATGACTGGTAATCAAGCGGTTTCTATCATGTTCGACATCAAACCATCTATTCACATGGATAGAATCATATTGTTTTAGGATTGGGACAAAGACCCTGGGTTGAGTATTCACCTTCTTCCATGATTTTCCTAGGTTGCGATGGATATCATTTGACTTATATACATATTATTACATAGATCCACTTTTTATTGGTTCGTGGCTATGTTCTTATCATATCTTAGCTCCACTCTGTACTCTTTTATGGTTGCGATCAAGTCATGTCATGGAGAAATGAATCCACATTGTATCTTTGGTGTCCATCTCCTTAGTCAATATCATTATGGATCCACAGTGTATTGGTCGGAAGCCATGGTTTGCATTGTTTATATTATGAGCATAGGTATTCTTTCCTCTAGAATGAAATGTATATTAATATTGTTTGATGGTTGTTTGCAGCTTCTACCAAGTTCTCTGACTCCATCACCCTTGCATTGAAGGATCTATAAAGTGTTTCGGCCATCAGTTTCCTCTTCTGACTTCAGACTTTGGGGGGGAATATTTTACATGTCAAATTTCCACACTTGCATAATGTGTCGCACGTGGCACAAAAGTCACGTTCTAAGTGTCGCAAGTGTCACATGTGTCACAAACATCACATCCTAAGTGTCGCAAGTGTCATAAGTGCCACACCCAAACTATCTCAAGTGTCGTAACATTCCTCATATAGTTTTGGTAAGTGTCACAACTCAATAGACACCATGAAAAAACTTGTCACAACCCCTAAATAATCTTGGAAGGAAAAGCCCCATCATTTGGCAGACGAAACATACTTTTTCACATGGGATTTTGACCATTTTTTGGCATTTCACAAGATTGGTGCTCCCCTTCCCATGCTTAGGGAGTGTCGTTGATCCCTATACCATACTAAGGGGGCACCATGGTGCCTTTTCTTCATATTTAAGGGAGTGCCATTGTTCGTTGGAGGAAATCATGGTGAATATAACCTTCTTCTAAGGGTGATCCAAAATAGATCTAGGAAGGACAAAATTTCAAAGTTCTCATAATAATACAAAACCAACACCATCTCATAGGGCTCTTCGTGTCGATTCCGACAGTATATATTTTTTTGAAAATGGACACCGTATGTGAAAGTTATCACGTTTTGAACTTTTTCCCAAACAGGGAAAAAGTCAAAGGTCAAAGTCAATTGGTCAGAGGTCATACTACTGAAGTACATCATGATAACATCAGCATGACATGTGGCAGCACCAGGTTGTGCCATGTGTCAATCAATTTTGGCATTTTCAAGGGTGATTTGGAGCAGTAAAAAAGTGACACATGGCACTCTACAGAAGTGATCTGTGGCATTGTACGAAAGTGACATGTGCCACTATATGGATGATGATGTGGCACTGTATGGATGATGATGTGGTTGTATGGATGATGACATGGCACTGTATGAATGATGATGTAGAATTGTACGGATGATGAGGTGGAACTGTATAGATGATGATGTTGCACTGTACAGAAGGATGGTGTGGAACTTTATGGATGATGAGGTGGCACTATATGGATGATGACCTGGTAGCTAACTATGAAGGTTAACATGGCTTAGGCCAATGACTAGGTGACACGTGGACCAATGAGGAGGCACCACATGGCACCTTCTGGAAGGTCAAAGTGGTTTGGTGATTTCCAACAAATGTGGTGGGAATCCTCCAAATCTAGAGAAATTTCGCTAAGCTTGGCTAACTGTCACTAAATTTGATAGAGTCTGGCTTATTTAGTTGGGCATGGAAATCTAGAGAAAGGATTTTTTTGGCACACAGTTCGAGACTGTACGACTCTGACAGGGTGCAACATTTGGATTTGTGTCAAGGGGAGGTCCTGAGGGCATGTTCAGAAGTAGGTCGAATTTATACTCAAAAGTTGCATAGTTTCTAGGGGAGTCTGAATATGGATTATTTTTTTGCATATGAGTATCCAAACAGAAAAGTGACTCTAGAGACCAAGATGTCGAGCCAAGAATAACTGAGTTCATATTCAAACATCTCATAATTACCTATTGCAACCTTTGGCAATGTTTGTTTATGTCCATAAGTTGCAGATATGAAAGGTGGCTTCAGGAGCTATTATGTAAGA
The DNA here is from genome assembly GCA_032191745.1 of Picea mariana. NCBI lineage: Eukaryota > Viridiplantae > Streptophyta > Pinopsida > Pinales > Pinaceae > Picea > Picea mariana. The sequence goes on along the minus strand of JASDQU010104314.1, from coordinate 236,646 downwards.
ATTTCTTGGTATTATTTTTAAGCATTAAAGATTAATAAGAAGCCTCCCATTGAAGACAAAAGACCAGAGATGTAGGAAAATTTGTGCCAAACTTCATTATCAATCTTTGGCATTATGGTTTGATGTTCTTAATGCTTTTTTATTGTTCTGCATTCTTTATGATGGCTGCAACATTCTTTCATTAAAATATTCTTCTTCTCTTAATTCCTAAATGGTATATCAACTCATGCATAAACTTAACCATAGTCTTTAAAAGATCATTTTTGGATCAAGTGGTATCACAACAGTTTGATAGTTGATTGTTTGAGTTTACATGATTACCAGGGAAAAGATAAGTCATGGTGAAGGAGAGCTTGCAGAAGGAGAACAAGAGATTGGATCAAGAAAGAGGACATCTCAAAGTGAGAAGATGGCATCGAAAGAAGGACTTTCTCAAAATGAAAGAGAGTTTCAAAAGACTTTCTTTGCCATGATGGATATGGTAAAAGTTTTGTATGGTGATTACTTGGAACAAAAGAGACCGGTTCAAGGGGAATATTCAAAGAAATCCAAAAGTGAAGAAGGATAAGACCCTACAAAATATCCTCCTTCACCTCCTTCATCTCCATCTTCTTCTTCTTCTTCTTCTTCAAGTACAAGTTCAGATACTACTTCAAGAAAACATTCTCATAAACATTAGCCTAATATGCCATTACTTAAACTCGATGTAAAATTTGTTTTTCCTATGTATGATGGCAAAGTTAATGCTGATAAAATTGATAACTGGGTTAGATAGATGGAGGTATACTATTATTTACAACAAATCAAAGATGAGGCAACCAAAATCAGATTGGCATCACTTCATCTTGAAGGCACAAATCTCATCTGGTGGAAAAGTAAAATGCAACATGGAACTCAACAAGTTGGTAAGATTTTTCCGTCGTGGCATGATTTTATTTCTACACTTAGAAAATAGTTCTATCCATTGGGATATAAGAAAAGGATTTAATTGAATGACAAAGTCTTAAGCTAAGAAAAGGATAGTTGGTGCAGGAATATACAGATGAATTTCGTAAGATGGATTTGATGTTAGATGTTTCATTAACTACACAAGAAACTCTTATGAAGTATATAGGAGGTTTTCCTGCTTACATTCATAATATTGTATTTATGTTTGGACATGATAATAATCTTGATGAGGTTTCTATCCAAGCAACATATATTGAAAAAAGAAAAATTGGAGTTAGTGTATTAGGGGAATCATCTTCAAATAAAGATGGAAAAGGCAAAGGGAATGGGAAGACAAAAAATTCAATGAAAGTAAAGGAACATAATCTATCTTTCAAGAATTGCAAGAAAGAAGGGAATGGTGATGAGAATTGATGGAAATTTCACTCAGAGAAGAGACTGAAGTGGTTCAAAGAGAGGAAAGGGAGGAAAAAAGTTGCAACAACAACACGAAAAAAATAAATGGTTTCAGATTCAAGTGATGAGTCTAAGATTACAACAATTGGTTTGACATGTAAAATTGGTGATGGTTTTGATTCTAGAAGTAAATTGTTTCATATAAGGGCCATAATGAAACATACTAAGATTGATACATTGATAGATTGTGGATCTCAATCTAACTTAATTTCAGAAGAAGTTGTTAAGAAATTGGGATTAAACACTAAGATGCATCACAAACCCTATTCACTAAATTGGATAAGAAAAGATCACAAATTTCCTATAACAAAGCAATGTATCATAAAATTTGCAATTACATCTAAGTATGTGGATGTAGTAATATGTGATGTGGTGTCGCTAGAAACATGTGGAATGGTCTTAGGTAGCCATTATTTATATGATCACAAAGCAATCTTCTACAGGGAACAAAATCAATATCACTTGTTTAAGAAAGACAATGAATATGTTGTGCATGCTCATCATATTAAAGAAAATCAATCTCTTCTAACAATGGAACGATTAAAGAAGGCATCTTATGCAATAAATACACCTATAATTGTGCCAAGTAAAGAAGTTGATATTAAGCATGAACATGAGATCGTTGTAGGATGGGAGTTCAATCATACTTTGCTTCAAGATAAGTTAATGTCATGCAAGCCCATCAAACATATTGGTTCATTTTCAGTCATATTTATGATGTTATAACTGCTAATGTTGTCTACATGGATGGTAGTGGATTCAGGAAGATGTGAACAAGTTCAAATGAATAACAATATGATTTTAGTTGTCATGGTTATTATGCAATTGATTATGATGTGACAGGTGCACATGACATATTTTAAAGACAAAGGACAAGTGTGGAGGCCTATCCCACACTTGATGTCTTGTTAATAGCCTTTTGGAGGACCACAAGGTCTTAGTGGGGAGGAATGATCCGAAATGGATCCAAGAAGGCCAAAATTTCAAATTTATCAGAATAAAAAAAAACTAATGCCATTGTGTCGGGCTCGTCGTGTCGATTATGACAGTATATTGTTTTTTGAAAATGGACATCATATGTGAAAGTTATCGCGTACTGAACTTTTTCCCAAACAAGTAAAAGGTCAAAGGTCAAATTCAACTAGTCAAAGGTCGTACAATTGACGTGGAAGATGACGTCAATAGTATGTCATGATGATGTCAATAGTACATCATGTTGATGTCAGCATGACACGTGGCAGCACCAGGACATGCCATGTGTTAGTCATTTTTGGAATTTTCAAGGGTCATTTGGACTAGTAAACACATGACACATGGCACTGTACGTAAGTGACACATGGAATCATATGTAAGTGACATGTGGCACTGTAGGGATGATGACATGGCACTGTATGGATGATAACGTGGCAGTATGGATGATGACATGGCTATAATTTTTAAACCTGTGAAGTAAAGTAATGCATATAGATTCTTACGAAAAACATACATTAATCAATGGCTCATACACATAGTACACAAAGATTTACGATGGAAACCCTTAACCAGGAGAAAACTAGTCTTCCTTGGTGCCACACCTTTCAACTCTTCATTGTATTAATTTCACCATTCACCATACAATATATACAATTTTTTAGGTATTTCGTAGCTACCAAAACCATAATCCCTTAATCCAGGATTAATTTAGAAAACCACTAAAAATAGAAAAATATGCTAAAATAGAAAAACCCACATAACCAGGGGGGGCATACCAGGCCCCCTTGGGAGCCCCCTAGGAAATTTCCCAGCACACATGACACAAATATCGAAGGAATTTCGGATCATCAGACGCAGTTATCGAATCTAACACGCCCACACACACAGTACATGTAAGGAATATAACGCATACCCAACATTCCCCCACTTGTTGTTTTCTTTGCATATAGGGGTTCATAGTATTATATAGTCAACAATACAGGGAAACAATGCCCATTGTTACCCTACACCAAGAGAAATTTTCTGTGCTCATAGAATTTGTCAATGAATCTGCAACATTCTTCAAAGTGTCAACCTTTTCCAAAAACACCTTCTTTTCTTCAACCATGTCTCTCACATAGTGATATTGAACATCAATAATCTTTGTCTTTGAATGATAAGCTGGTTTCTTTTCTAGGAAGATTTCACTCTGATTGTCACAATCCAATCTCACTACTTGTTGTACCAACCCAATACCTGAACACAAACTACCAACCCAATTCCTAAACACAATCTATATAACCATATTGCTTCCTTACTTGCATGAGTGGCTACCATGTATTCAACTTCTATAGTTGACAGTGCCACTATAGCCTGTCTTTTTCTCATCCAACTGATTTCTCCTCCAAATAGGTTAAACACATACCCACTTGTAGATCTTCTACAATCTAGTTCTCCAGCCCAGTTTGCATCAACAAATCCATGTATTTCCACCACTTTGTCCAATCCTGTTCTTCCTTGGTAGCACAATCCATAACTGGTAGTGCCATGAAGATACCTGAAGACCCTATTTATTGTTGTCTAATGCTCCTTCTCTGGTTTTGACATATACCTTATCAAAACTCCCATTGCATGTGCAATGTCTAGTCTAGTACAAACCACTGCATACATCAACCTACCAACTGCACTGGCATATAGAACATGGGACATGTCCTCTTCTTCTTCTTGTGTCTTAGGACACTGATCTACAGATAAATTTACACCTATAGGAATAGAAATCTTGACTGGTTTACTTCCATGCATATTAAACCTATGCAATATCATCTCAACATTTTTTCTTTGATTCAACCAGAGTTTCCTGTTTGCATGATCTCTTTTAATCTCCATTCCCAGAATGAACTTAGCAACACCGAGATCCTTCATGTCAAATTTGGAGGAAAGCTGTGACTTCACCTCCTTGATAACATCCATGTTATTTCCTACCAGCAACATGTCATCAACATACAACACTACATAAATGAAGTGATTACCAACCTACTTGAAATATACACAGTGATCAACCCTTCTTCTCATAAATCCCACTCCAAGGATGTATGTATCAAACTTTTGGTACCACATCCTAGGTGATTGCTTAAGACCATATAGTGACTTCTTTAGCTTACAGACTAGCTCTTTCTTTCCCTTCACTACAAATCCTACTGGCTTGTTCATGTAGATTTATTCTTCCAGATCCCCATGTAGGAATGATGTCTTTACATCCATCTGTTCCACTTCAAGATCAAAAGAAACAACAATGGATAAAAGAAATCTAATAGACGTTAACTTGGAAATAGGAGAAAAAATCTCACCAAAGTCAATTCCCTCACTAGAAAATTTGGGTCATTTTGCGACGGATATTTTGATGCTCTTGCGATGTTATGTCATGGATATTGCAACAAATATTGGGTCTCCCAAACATCCCTTCACGTGACGTGGCACATGCGACGAACCTAACACAATGTCGCAAGAGAGATGACACTAGGGAGTTGTCACAAAAGTGACAAAGAAGAAATATCATCACCAGAATGACTAAGTATGGAAATTGTCGAAAGAACGACAAAGGAGGGAAATTGCCGAAAGAGAGACAAAGGAGGGAAATCATCACAAGAGAGACTAGCGATGAAAATCATTGCAAATGAGACAATGTAGAGATATCATCGTACGAGCAATAGCTTAGAGATATCTTCACAAGAGAGACAATAAAGCAAGATCATCGCACACCCGACAATATAGGAATATTGTCACAAGATCGACAAGTGTAAGAAAGTTTGCGACGAATCAGCTATTGAATGGATCATCGCGAGAGCAATGAGAAAAGGGTATATTGCGATGAAATTACTATACAATTTTTCGTAATTTGTATAGAAAGTTCTTCGCAAGATTTCTAGGAGGTCATTGCTATTGTGACGACATATATTTATTAAAAAAAAAATGATTTTTGAGCAAAAAAAAATAATATTTGATCTTTGAGCCAATTATACAAGGTACTATGATTTCACACTAAGGAGGTCATCCAAGTGAAGTTGTTTCATAGATAGAGTGTTGGTAAGCATGTGCAACATAAGAAAAGTGTTTCCATGCTAGGAACCAATTGGTCCTAGTAGAAGGAGGTCATTCACACATCCTCTTGTGGAATTGCTACATGATAGCATAGCTTGTTGGATTCACACTGAACAATAAAACCAAAATTCTACTTAGATTCGTTAACTTCCAAGATAGATTGTATCCAAGTCTTAAAATGCAAGAGACTTGCACTCTAAATATGGGAATGAATTCTGAGTGAAGAGTTGGATCTTAATATTTCTTAGAGATTAGAGTCAATGAGGATACTTTTGTAATGAAGGAAAAAGAAATCTAGGAACTAGAGATAAATCCATAGCAAGATCTCGAGCCAATAATGAAATCCAACATTCATAGTTAGATCCATTTTCAAGAGAAACAAAAAGATGGCACATTGTTCTAGATTGGTCCTCTAATATTTTGGACAACAGGAAGCCTCTCAATGGGGAGGCCTGATTTGAAATGGATTTGAACACGAGAATGATTGTAAGAATCAATACCTATAAGTGTAATTTAAAAATTAATGAAGGTTATATAATAAAGGACAATGCAAATTTTATAAATTAAATGAGACAAAGAAAGAAAAGTAAAACAAAATAAAATAGAAAATTAAAAATAGGAGAAAAAGAGAGAGAGAGAGCAATGGGAACTAAAAGGTCAGTCTCTTGGCCTTCCCATTACCCCCAAGATCTCCTATTCATCCTTTTGACATGACTCTCAAAGGGTATTTTGTCTGAAGAGGAAATTATGCACAAAGATCCATGAATTACATTGTAACCAAGATTCTCAAAATGAGAATTGAGTAACCAATGAAATTTGTTTTTCCCATTTGGGTTTCTAGAGTAAACATTATGTCATTGTGCGACATCTCATTTATGTTAAATTAATGGAATATAAGTTGGATTGGAGTTTAATTAAAAGAACAACGAGTGTCCTATACAAAAGTTACTGAAGATGAGATACTAACATGCTATGTCTCATATGTAATATGTAGAAATGATGGAGGAACTAGTGAGGGCAATGGATCCACTTGCTAAGATCTCTTAGGCATATTAGTAGTATGTGATTTTAGTGTGGGATGCAGGAGGAAACAATGTTACCCTTTTGGATCCCTTTGGAATATTAGTAGATGATCCCTTTGGCATATTAGTAGTATGTGGTTTGAGAAAATTTGGTGGTAGTGAGAACTCTTGAGTAGAATCAAGCTTGCCTTGATTGTTATGTGGGACTTCATATTTCAAAGTGCAATTTTGGGAGCTAATGATTGGCATTGTTACTAGGGAAAAAGTTGGATTCCCTGGATTCAATAGATCCGGTATTGAATGGTGTTGGGAAGTTGTATTTCTTTGAATCATTAGTTTCCAGTTTCTTGTATTGAGGGTGAGAGAAATAAATGGTATGCAAGGAATTTCAAGGTCTCACATGGTAACTCCAATTATGGAGCACATGCCTTTGATTGTTATGGATAAATTTTCTCTAGTCCAAGAGGATCAAGATCTTGACTACTATAGTTTTGTGAAACACAAAAGAGATATTGATGGGGGTGGTGAGCATAATATTTAAGGATTGAAATAATAGAATTGAATAGAACCCTAAGAAGGGGAGTCTTTTACAAATTATTGTCAATGGATAGTTATATGAGGATCCTCTATATGACATTTACTACCATGATTATGAATAAAAACATCATAATTTGATATTTTTCTTGGAGATGACTTTTAACATTGTGTTATGGGTATGGGAGGTCATCCTAAACACATCTAATGCATATCTTGGGGCTTTACAAACCATAATAATGTTTTTGATAGTGGGTTCCTTTCCTAATATTTCCACTGAAGGTTTAGTTACAAGTTTTGCACTATATTCATGGTGGTTTTTGTTGCTAATCAGTTCTACTCTTTTTGTATGGAAATGCTTAGAATTTCCAAGTGGAGGCATGGAGTTAGTTGGCGAAGATGATGACATCTCATTCTCTCTTTTATTATCCACAAAAGTTGCATTATTTTCTTACTTATTGTAGCTTAGGTGACATGCTATCACAACTCTCTCATTGTAGTTTATTTTTTTGACCTCATCAATGGTGTTGGGTTCCCTTAATATTGGTATTGGTTTGTAGGCCTAAGGTGTTGGCTCAAAGCCTTTACATGAAGCTCTAAGCATGACACTAGGGTTTTAGGTCACTTCTTGTGAATTTTGTTTTTGTTTTTAGGGTGTGTTTATCCCACACACCTTATTGAATATATGTGGGGGATAAACTAGGTCTTTTCTCATAGACACACTTCTCCCTTGCACATCAATGAAGTTTTTTTAAAGGGAAAAATTAGTTTACATATGGTCAAAACTCTCTCATTGTCGTTTATTTTGTTTTCTTCATTGATGGTGTTGGGTTCCCTCTATTTTAGTAGTGGTTTGTAAGATGTGTGGAAAAACCTTGGGAATTTACATTAATGAATGGGATACTAATCATCCCAATATTGAAATATAAAATGGAGAATGTGAACATGTTCATGGCATGTTTCAAGACAAAAATGGTATGGCATGTGATTCTCTAGAACTTCATGATAGCATTGATCTCTCTTTGTCTTCAACTGTCGTACACAATTAAGGATATGTTGCATCTAACACTAACCATGAGTTCAATGATAATCAAATTATTGGTTCTAAATAAAAGTGAAAGGAAATTATCCTTCATCTATGCTTAATGAGGTTATGTGAATCAAGTATGATATTGAAGAACATGAGTGGCAAGTAATTGGGGCCATAACATTGGTTTCTCTAATCAATGACAAAATTATGAAATTTTTCCATGAGGAACCAACGAAGGAGGTTGAAATAATAGGTTTACATAGGAAACTATAAGAAAAATATGATGATGACCTAAATAAAAATAAAGCACTAGTTTTTGATAAAATAAAATTATAATAAAGAAGGATCCGTTAAAGATTTTGGTCCTTTGTATTTCACTAGAATTCCAAGGTACCCAAATTCAGGTCTATCCATATGTATATGGATGAACCTCAACATAAGATTTCGAGGTCAAATTGTTACATCTATATTTGAACATGTGAAACAAAATACATGAAGAAACAATTCTTAATGTTCTTGAAGAAACAAAAGAAATTTCATGGAACTAAAAACATTAAATTGTTGCCAAAATTGTGCCCTCTAATCGACAAAGTGAAGATTGGAATTTATGTCAACATTATAACAATGAGTGTTTATATCATGAACCTCTATATGGATTAGCATGACCATGAGAGGATTAAAGTAGGAAAATATGAAGAAAGTCTTGAAACCTTGAATAACCCTCCACATATAAATTGACAATGGCAATGTGATTTTGTTTCTTTGTCATGTGAGACACAATGAAAAGAAGGGTAATGCTATGAAAAAATATTATAAAAATTTTGGCATCACCATTTCCAAACCCTCATGTTTAATCCTTAATGTTGTTTAAAAAACAAAAGAAATTTCATGGAACTAAAAAAAAAAAAATTGTTGCCAAAATTGTGCCCTCTAATCGACAAAGTGAAGATTGGAATTTATGTCAACATTAGAACAATGAGTGTTTATATCATGAACCTCTATATGGATTAACATGACCATGAGAATATTAAAGTAGGAAAATATGAAGAAAGTCTTGAAACCTTGAATAACCCTCCACATATTGTAGACATGAAGATTGAGATGATGCACATTGTAACAATGAAGTTTCATATCTTAATAAGAACTTTACAATGGTACAAATATGACACAAAACAAATTTTGGGTTCAAAAGTTATGGTGAAAATACTGAAATATGTGTTTCACAAGTTGCAAAAAGATACATGTTGCATGTCACACAAAGTTCAAAGTTCACATATCACACATCACACCAAGTTCAAGTTTTGCATGTCACATGTCATACCAAGCTCAAAGTTAACAAGTCAGATCAAGTTCAAAGTTCACATGCATGGAACAAATGATTTTTGCATGTTGCATATCGCATGTCACAACATTTTCAAAGATGGATGTCGCATGTCACAAGATTTTGAAAAATGCATGTCACAAGTTGTAATATTTTTTAAGTTCTTTTTATAGCTTCCAAAAACTTATTATTGCATCTTCCCAAAAAATCCTTTTTGCATGTTGCACCAAGTGTAAAGTTTGCACATTTCTTGGAAAATATGCTTGCCACATGTCACAAGACTTTCAAAGTTGCATATATCATGTCACAAGATTTTGGAAGTCGCATATTGCATATTCAAGTTCTATTTATTTCCTAGACTCCATAGCCCAAGCACAAGGCACTAGGTCTTGCTTGGATTCCGACGCTATATCTTAAAATACAAAGACATTGCCATTCTTAAAAGACAAAGAGATACAAGTTTGGATTTCTTGAAACCCACAAACAAACAAGCATGTAAAATTTAAATCCAAACTTGAACAATTCAATCTCTTAAATTTCATGTTTACCAATGCCTTCAAATTGCTAGGATGATATCCATGGAGCCACAAATTGATGCAAAAATTGTATGTCAAGGCCAATAGAACCAAGGAGTATTGAATCAATATATACCAAGTCTTATAAGAGACGTTGAAATTATCATTAAGTGTATAACAAAATTACATTCACATATATATACAAGCCATAGAAATAGCCTTGTGTATATTATTAGATGAAAAAGTACCCATAATGTCAATGCATTATATGCATCATTACATGTTCATCTATATAATGTACATCTAATTATCTTATAAAATTATTACACATCATGAATTTATTTTAGTCTTCTTTTGTGCTTTCCAGGTCTTAAGTAATTCATCCATATCCATGTCTTCGTTTACTGGGTGCTCTTCAACAATTGATGTTGTTTCAGTCCTTTCATGCCAAGTACATCTGGTCTCATATCCACGGCGTGGATGATACTGTGAGGAGCCATCACCTACAAAAAAAAAAAACATTAATTTTATATGGCCATTTTGTAAATACCATTGAAGTAGTTCATTAATATTAAAAAAAAAACTCTGTAATGTAATTATTTACCTAGTCCTCTAGTTGGCACCGTTGGAATGGTTGTCGGCCTATTCACCTAATATTTAGGTTTAGGAGGATCAAATATGACATTCTCTACCATTTAATTGTCAAAATTTATAAGTACGGAATTATTAAGTATATGATTAATATACAACCATTTTACCGTCGTGGGCTTCAGTCACGAGAACATCTTGGGACTGCTAGGGAGCACCATGATCTTCTAGTTGTGTTGCACTATCAACACTTTGTTGTCCAATACTAATGGTTTTGTTGATAGTGTTGCTCCCCTGATTAAAACAAAGTACGACATTAAATTATGGACGATATCAAACATTTACGTATTATATAAGTAATGAAAGGTTAATGTGGACTGATTTTTATTTACCTTATCCCACAAACTGGATCTTGGGGTCTGCCCCAATATTTTCCTACGATCAACCATGAATTTATAACCATACTTGTAACCAAGTTGGAGGTCTTCTTCCATGGTTTCAGTTCTGAAGTCGTCACCCTGCATTGCATAAGGGTATATTTTTGTAATGTTTTTGGCTACAATTACCTGAAAGTTGTAAGGCGATACAAATAATATTCTTAAGATGTTTGGGTACTTACGATTCGTGACTATAACCTCGAGTAGCCGCCCTAGCCTAGCTTGTGTTGGCCATGTTTGGAAATCCTTGCTTTGGTTTCCTTCGAAGTGTCAAGCAACGTATCATCAAAATTTTCAAGTATGTTATATATAACCACACTTTTATTTAGATCTAAAGAAACTTAAAGCTGGTATTGAAATCAAAATATTGCAATTTACCTTGGTGTACCAGTTATTTTTTCAAAATATTCTCTTTTTCATCATCGATGATCACCTTCCACTCCCTCTCTGGAATTGAGGGAGGACACTCATACCTAGGATTTCTTGCCAAGCTTCATCTATAAACATCCTGCGTATATTTTAAATATTCTCTCACTATAGAGGTGACCTCTTTTTTATTAAACGTGTCTACTCCAAAGAGGCCTTCAATATAATCCATAAGTTCCTTTTTGAGGTTGGAATTTTGGCAATTCCACCTCATGCGTAAGGTTTCCCCAAAAATCAATAAGGCCTTGCTCTCTACGTGCATAAAAAAATGGTCGTTTCCTACACACAAAAATATATGATCATTAATTTAAAATTAATAATCTAGATGATTTGTGTATGATATGGACAACATTAAATGATTAAAATATGAATTAAAACTACCTGGGAGTCTTGATTGTTTTAATGGAAGTCTATTATCGTCGACCAAAAATGTGCACAGAAGGGTCCCTGTGCTTGTCACACGTCTAGCTCGAGGAAATGGAACCATGTCAAGCACATCACCAGACTCATCTCTTCCACCATCTCTAGACTCTAACTAATGTGTGGATGTTTGGCGTTGCGTGTCATGGCTCCTATCTAAATTAGGTGTGGAAGATGGAGAAGTAAATAATACTCTAGCAGCTGTATGGCCACCCACATTAGGACTCTGTAGCGTCTCTGTAGCGCCACTACTACCAACACCGGGCTAAACAAGCTCCAAAAATATCTTTATAAAAAAGAAAATGTTTTTTCATGAGATAATGTAAAAGTTAAAGAACAAAGTTTCATAATTGAACATATGAGTACATTATAAAAAAACACTTTAAATTATGGTTATTACCTTATATGTGTTAATTTGTGACATAAGGAGATTGATCTTTTCTAGGACGTTCGGAGTTTGATTTGGACGATCTAATAAGCTAGCAAGTTCCTTGTTCTCTTTAATGATATTTTTTTTTATTAATACCATCGGATTAGGGGATGAATACAACACCTCCTCATCAGCGGAATCATGATCAACATGGCCTGCCGACTACATATAATTTCAACAAAAACAATGTTATTTTAGTATAATTATATAAGAAAATAATAACATTCACATAAAATGAAAGTGGAAATTGATAATCATTTACATGTTTTGCAGCTGGCCCTTTTTCACGATCATCCTGCCACATTATAATATAATTAGAACCCCCAAATATTTAAAAAATTGTTAACAGTAACAAAAAAATTGATTGCCACCCAAATAAAATCAACCTCAATTTTCAAGCTCCCACATTATTATAAAATTGGAACTGTATTGAAATATTTAAAAAAATGTTAAAGATAATAAAAAAATATAATGCAATAAGTAGAGGTTTCTTAAAGAGGTGTTGCATAAGTACCTGCACACTATTAGTTGATATTTCTATTCGATTCAAATGGTAATCCACTAATAACTCTTCCCTGGGATATATCTTTTTTATTGCACACAGAACTACTCGATTCTCTTCACGTCCCTCATATATGCAATTCGGTTGCTTATTTGTTGTCTCGGGTCGTGTGTTTTTTATAAACCCTGCGATATTGTCGGAAGCTTTAGGCCGTCCATCAATATAGATAGTCACTCCCTTATTTTTAGCTTTGTTTATTAGTTGTATGTAATTTGCAGCAAGTGCATATCTCTGCATACTCTGCATGTACCGGAGGATGGTGCAATGTGATATGTCATATCATTGACAATGAAGTCAACATGATCTATAGGAGGTAGTTCCTTAGGTACCCATTGTTTCACCATATGATTATACTTGAGTGGCACCTCTATGTCTCCTATGCTCTCATCATCATAAGAGCATGATCCTCCTTCGGCAAGAAAAAATTCCATGTGTCTAAAAAAAAATCTTCTGACTTTTTCACCTCTAGTACTTGTTTGCTTATCATATCTACTAGATGTAGTCATAGTTCCCTCTATTTGTCTTAATCTTTCCTCACTCGACGAAGAAATATCTAACAGGTACCTATTTGGTTGTACCTTCAGTTGCATTTGCACGTGTTGTTAGTGAGTATTCCATCATCATCCTAGTTCCAATTTATGAACTTTTTTTTTTCTATATTCAAAGTTCTAAATAAAAGTTTTATATCTTTAGTTTTGGATGCACAATTAGACTATGGTGTAATTACCAATATTAGTAGGGGAACTCATGCATGCAGTGGATTCCCAACTTAGTGAAGGGTATGAATCTCTAGGTGGGTGCACCTTAATTCGACTCACTTATCCATGCAAGCAATATGAACTATGGTTATATTTCACACTACGGAATAGTGCTCAACCACCTAATGTAATGTGATATCCCTCTTGATTTTTGAAATATTAAGTACATATTAATGTGATAACACTAAGGAAATGATAAGTTTATCATATGGATCTAAGAAAAAAATAGTAGTAAGGTTGTTGTTTGTTGGAATTGCGCAAATTAGAATTATTATAAGAAATGTCCATTGAAGATGAGGGTCAATGTTATGGAGTAAGAAATCCAACCATTAGTTGATGTGTTGCAAATATTGGGTGCTTTAGTTGGAAATATGTCTAAGGCAAGCCAAGAGTAGAACTATACAAATATTAGTTTTGTTCAAGACAAGAGTATAACTATACAAATATTAGTTTTGTTCAAGCCAAGAGTAGAACTATTAAAATATTAGTTTTGTTCAATCCAAATTGAAGAATAAGTTATTTATGGCGATGGTTAACAATAGTGAAACCCACATTTTTATGTAGGAAGTAGTGGTTGTTAAACTCAATGTGCAGTTGAAATTGGTGCAGTAGTTTTTCAAGGCAGTAAGATATATACACAGGTAGGGTGGTTGGCTTGGCTAAAGCAGTCAACTTATAGCTTGGACACTAGAGTGGAACTACTAGTTTCAAAGTAGTACCCATGGATGACTTCGAAGTTGTTTTTGTACAAGAGTTTATGAGGATGTGATAGGTGGCACCAATCCCTCACCTTAACAATTTGTTAATCTTTGATGACACAAAACTTCACGTAATTCTGATGTTGAGGGGGAAATAGAGTACAATCACTAGGAGACTACCATGACTATTATTACAACAACCAATCATGCAATAGTGAAACCTTACAAAGAGGAATTTGGCGGTTTTAAGACATCAAATAAGATCTCGAGTGTAGGTTTTTGGTTGGTGGATGAAGGCCCACACAAAAAGTTGTTTACTAGTTTTGAATCCATAGTAAATAACACTATGTCTATAATATCCAAAGTAGTGGATGTCTATTCAGAGAATCAAGATGGTATAAACTTTCGTTGGGTGGTTCATTTGACGTAAGAAGTTCTAGAAAAAATGATGTAGACTTTAAGGAAGTAATGGATTCCAATGTTAGTGTTTCTAGTGGCATTGGTGGCCACTTTCCATCTTTTTATCACTAAATAAATTCATGGGATGACTCACTACTAGCTTGGAAGCTGGTAGTGGAGCCAAATCACCCCACAAAGAAGTAAGTTCCTAGTTTGGTGTAAGTTGGTAGGAATTAGCATATTTTAAATGCAAGATCAGGCACTTGAGTCTATTAAAGAGAGAATCACATATAAAGAAGTGCATTAGAAAATCCGAGTAGGAGTGTTTGATTCTACAACACATGATGATGTACTTTTATGGTTTTCGATGTAGAATTGGACTAGCTACCTAGCTTGTTTGAAGGAATGAAGACAAAGGTGTACTAAGGCATGGGAAATTGGAGTAGAAGGTAAGTACAAGTGTGTGTGGCAATGTGAATAAGTTGAAGTGAGTTTAGTTGAAAATGGATGGTGAGTTTGTGTAGTATAGTATTTAGTTGATAGATACATTTGGAATTTATGAGGATGTTGTTGGAGAAACATTGAACATAAGTGGGGGAGGATGTAAGGATTTTTTTTTCCCATAAAGAAAAACTGCACTTTCCACGTGTAATATCTTGATCAAGGTGAAGGCAAATGGGATGAGTCGGTTGTGACTTAGGAACTTGACATGGTGTAGCCACACACATTACAAGATGTATTGCAATATGGGTGAGGTGCTCCATAGAGTGAAACAAGTTGTGCATATGGTGCATAGTGATTTGTCTTAAGTTGCGATGAAAAAAGTGTCATTGTCTTGGTGGAGAAAAGGGATGATAAATCTTAATGGAGAATACATCGTAGTAAAATATGGAAGAGTGTGAATTTATAGGTTGGATAGCTCTACGACATGATAAGGTTGTAGGTAGCAACTGAGTCACTAGAAAGAACACCACAAGGAACACCTTAGTGGAAGTGTTTTTGGTTGCAACACTTGACATGCATAACTTAGTTGAGAAGATGGGTGTGGGAGAGTCATCCACTAATAAGTGGTGTGGTAACAAATGAAGCATTGTGTTCAGTGATATAGTGTCATATGGAATCATTCAAGGTGCGACAAAGTTTGCAGTGACAATGATCCAAGGAGGGAGAACGCTAACAATATCTTCAGGAGAACTACTCCAATTTGAGGCCTACAAGAGGCAAAAATCAGTTTTTGTAAAGAAAGACTGCAATCATCATGTAGGTCCAAGTTTGCAAGTAGTACATATAGAAACACTTAATGACTACATGGATTTCCCCTTTGCTTTTGAAGGTGGGAATGTGGTCTACTATGTTGCTAATTCCCAAAAGGTGGTGGGGGCATAGAACTCCTCCCTATAGGTAATTCCTTCTTCTTTTCTAATTAGTTGAGTTAAATAGGCTAATAAGGGCTTGGAAGTCTCAAATAGTTGTGTTAGTTGAATTCCATATAATTCTTAGTCAACTTAGTAATGTATATTGGGGTTGTAAATATGATTTGAAAGGGAGCCTCTTTTATTATATCATATCATAAGGCAGTATCTAGTGGAGTGCTTGTAATGTGGAAAGACACTAGAAATGTCAACCAAATAAGGTTTATGGCAGACAATTCAAGACATTAAGCTATTACCCACGTCCCAAAAAATGGTCAGTAACTCTATATTGTTAGAATCCATTCACCTACTAATCCTATAGACAAAGAAAGAGATGCATTCTAGGGTACAAATTAATATTGGAGAATCTTTGGCTCAAGGAAATTTTAACAACACCTCCTATTCATGTGTCGCAAAAGGGGTTTTGAAGAATATTGAAAGAGGAATATCCACCTACAATTTCAACTTCATATGTTCATTGGAGAGTAAGCTACACCAATTGTTATTTGAACCTATATTTCAAGTATTTGTTGCTTAAGAATTAATGGCAACACCACATTTTGTGAAGATAAAAATTGGATTAATCTTAGTGAATGTTTGCATATTATAAGGGGAAAGTGGGAAGATGTATTTACAATACAACTATATTTGGGTGGTGAAGCTTTTATGTGGTGTACTATTTACAATAAAAGTATTGCATTCCTTGGATAAGGTTTGGAGTAGGAAATTAACATTCCTTGGCTAAGGTTTGGATAGTTTTTATTGTAAGGGGCCAATTGTTGTTGCTAAACATTTACTTTGGTTGTTTAGAATATATCAAGGATAGAATTTAAAGGTAAAGTTTGAGGAATCATCAATATAGATGTACCAAGACTCATGGATCTAAGGGATAATGGCATGGTTGATGGGGAGACCCAAGGTTCAATTGGGCCATGGATAGTGAGTGGATAAACCACTTTAAAGAAAGAAGGAAAGATATATGTTCCATCAAAAGGGGGATATGTTGAAGAGGCCGGGAGAGGGTTGAATAAAGGGAAACAACTATTGATCTAAGAGGAGGGGATTCCCTCTTGCTTGGAAGAGAGGTGAGTTTCAAGCTAAGAGGGAGGTTTAGTGAGTTGAATGTGAGGACCTCACAAAATATCAAGGACTTGCGAGAACTCTAGATCAACACCTTGGAGGCAAACCGAATGGTTGTATATTCACACCTTTGCCTCCCATACTTGGATGAGTACATGGTCATATACCATGGATGCAAGAGGGTGGAGTATTGAACATGTTCATGATTTGATTCTAGTTTCCCTAAACGTTAGTTTTGAGGCTACATGTATTCATGTCCAAGAGGTTGGGAGAATGTTGGGAGAAAGAAGAGGAGCCTCACTTATTTTCGAGAAAAGGGACAACACTCCTTATTGTAGGGGAAGGATAGTATAATAAGTATCATTTACCAAATAGAGGGGGGATAAAAGTAGTCATTGACCACTTCCAGAATGGGATCATCCTTTTTAAGCAGGACAAGGACTAAAATATCTTCAAGGGAATTTTATATATTTCCATCAAGGAAATGAACAATTATGATGTGGACAATTTTGCATGGAGGAATTTCTCCCGTACCTCTTCATGAAATATTGTGAATCTATGGTGCATGTACAAATATGTGAGATGTGGGTTTATGATAATATTTTGAATTCTCCAATCACATTCTCCATTGACCTTGTGTAAACCATTCCATTTGGTGTTTGTTGCACTAAGTATAAAGAACAATGTTGGAGAATTATAAGATGTAAGTTAGGTATGATATATTTGTTACCTCTTTATTCCCTTTTATTTTAATGGTATCCATATTTTGTATTGATCAAATGAGGAATTAACCCGGAACTGATGGAA
>JASDQU010104314.1:175382-208983 GCA_032191745.1 Picea mariana | reverse complement strand
CAGTGGTGGAAAAAATCCACAGTGAACCCATCGGGTCCTGGAGCTTTTCCTGCCGGCATGGTTTTAATCGCTTGATCAACCTCTGCCTGAGTAATGGGTCTGGTTAAGGCCGCATTCTGTTCTGGTGTGACTAGGGCCGGTATGTGGCTTGTGACTTTTCGGATTGCCTCCTTTCGATCCTGCTGTGGCTCTGTTAAAAGATCTTGGTAATACTTGAGCAGTTCTTTCTCAATTTTAGAGTGTTCCCTGACTAGGTTGCCCTGGCTGTCCTCCAGGTGCGTGATTCTATTGATGTGCCTTCTGTGTATCATGGCTCTGTGGAAGAATGTTGTGTTTTTCTCGCCTTCTTTGAGCCATTGCACCCTAGACTTTTGCTTCCATAAGATTTCCTCCTGCTTTCGTCTTTCTTCTAGCTGTGTTTGAAGTTGTTCCTCCTTGGCCATTAGTTCAGCTGTTCTTATGCCAGTGATGAAGGTTTGTTGGATCTCCTTCAGTCGGCATTCAATGTGCTTTATGCTTTGAAGGATGTTACCAAAGCTGTTTTTGTTCCAAATCTTGAGATCTTGTTTGAAATTCTTCAGTCGCTGTTGGAGCCTGTACATGCTTGTGCCGTGGTCGATTTTCGCCTGTTCCCACCAGTTCGCGGCTAGTCTCTTGAAATCCAGGTGTGTTAGCCAGAATTTCTCAAATCGGAAAGGCTTGTATTTGGGGGGTTCCCCCAAATCTAACTGCAGGGCTAGGGGCCAGTGATCGGAACCTGATTTGGGTAAGATGAGGCTTTCTAGGTGAGAGCCTGAATGCATGATTTCCTCTGTTACCAAGAAGCGATCCAATCGACAGGCAATATGTTGTCCTCCTGATCTGCGATTGGACCAAGTGAAGATGCCATTGCTGCTTTCAATATCTACAAGTTTTAAATGTTCAATGAGTGTTTTGAACTTACCGCTGTCTTGCTCCAGTTTTCTGCTGCCTCCGGTTTTTTCTTTCAGTGTCAGGATCATGTTGAAGTCACCGCCTAGAATCCAATTCGGGGTTGCTACCAGGTCCTTGATCATCTCGAGTCTTTTCATGAATTGATCTTTGTCTTGACTGCTTTGTGGGCCATACACATTTGTGATGGTGCCTGTTTGGTTTGTCCCAGTTACTTCAAAGTAGGCAGTGATTGTGCCTACCGTTGTGAAGGGTTTGCTGATGGTTACGGTGGAGGGGTTCCATAGGATGGCTAAGCCTCCCGAGGCTCCGGTGGAGTCCGTTGTGATGTAGTTTCATTCTCGCCATACGCGCTGAGAGATTGTTTCAACCTCTGTGCCCCTGCATTTCATCTCCTGGAGCAACAGTATGTCTGGTTTCTCTGCTATGATGCATGCTCGTAGAATCCTTTGCTTGGATCTACCGTTTAGCCCTCGGATATTCCAGGTTGTGATCTTCATCATTAAGAGGGGGGTGTGGAGTGGAGGTATCCCTCCGAGAGCTTGTGGATCTGACCTGAGTTTATCATGAGGTTTCCTGCTTCCTTTATCAGTTGCTGTGCCGTCTTCCTGCCTCGCCGTTTATTTTCACGAAGAGCTCTTTTTGTGCCCGAGTTCGAGTCAGTCGCTATGCCCAGGCGTGCCGCTGACCCTGCAGAGGAATTGAGGAAAACCTTGTGTACCTTGCGAAGTTGTTCTTCAAGGAGTGTCTGCAGATTTTTTTGATTCAGAGCCTCCTCTAGCTTCTCCAGATCTATACCTATTAGATTTCGATCGTCCAATGCCATTGGGGTGTCTCCGTCAACTTCTCCTTTTTCCCCCAAAAGGGCCTCGCTTATTGGAGGATTGGGGTAAGGGTTTGGATCTGTTGCTTGCGTCTGCTGAAGGCTTTTATGCGGGTCTTGAACTTCTTCGTCCTCAGGGAGCTGCTCTAGGACTTCGAAAGAGTTCTTAGAGGCATTATTTTGCTTATTCGCCATTGGTTTCTTTCTTGCCGGATTCCTTCTTTTTTATGCTACTGTCGTAAAGCCATCTTTCTGCTGGGTTTCTGTTGCCTTTCCAGATTGTTTTAGGATGGGGCAGTCTCTGTAAAGATGTCCATGCTCATGGCATCTTCTACATCTGAATGGTATATGCTCATAATCCAGAGTTTGTAGCCAGTCCTCATCTTGGTATTCTAGGTTTACCGCCCCCGACAATGCTTTAGATATGTTCATGTAAACACATATTCTGGTGTATGAGGTGTATTTGCACTGCCTTATGGCTTCTGAGGCCTTCACGTATTGTCCTAGGGTATTCCCGATACCCATTAGGATTTCTTCTAGCCAGATTTCCTGCGGGAGTGAGTACAGGCGTATCCATACAGAAGCCATGGTGAAGTCTTCTTTGTCTGGGCTAAATCTTTCTGTCCAAAAGCGTAAAAACAGTCCTGCAGAGTTGAAGAAATAAGGCCCATTTTCAAATATTCGGTCTTTGTCTTCTAAGTTGTATAGAATAATGGTGAAGAAGCCCTTGGAGCTGAGTTGTAGCTCGTAATCCCCCTTGGGGTTCCACCAGTGCTTGATCCATTTGTTTAGGTCTCTTTCTGATGGCCAAAGCCCTAGAAATTTGCCAATAAGGGCGTGCTCTCTCATAAATTGCATGTGTTCTCCAACTCGGGTTGAGTTGATGAGATACTTTGGTGGMTTCTCCATTTGCGGTATGCATTGGCCTGGTTTCCAGCTTCTCGGCGGCCTTGGTTGAGAGGTTCCTGCTTCTATGTCCATTTCCGCCTGTGGATTTTTCTCTCTGGCGAGGATCTGATCCCTGATTTGCGATGGTGGCTCGAATGGGGGCCGCATCGTCCTTGTCCCTGGTTTGTCATTTGCCGCTGCATTGCGGTAAGAGGGGGGTTTCCCCCCCTCTCCTGTTGCCATACCTCGTGTAACAATGAGGGCCGAGTGTATGGCGGATGTGCTTGGCGAGGATGCGCAGGGGATTCGTTGCTTGAGTTCGGCAATCGATCTTGCGAGGCTGCTAGGGTTTTTGCAGTGCGTCTCTCTGCTTCTCCATTCTACAGCTTCCAAAAACTTATTATTGCATCTTCCCAAAAATTTATTTTTGCATGTTGCACCAAGTTTAAAGTTTGCACATTGCTCGGAAAAGATGCTTGCCACATGTCACATGTCACAAGACTTTCAAAGTTTCCTATATCACATCACAAGATTTTGGAAGTTGCATATTGCATATTCAAGTTCTATTTGTTGCCTAGAATCCATATCCCAAGAACAAGGCACTGGGTATTTCTTGGATTCTCACGTTATATCTTAAAATACAAAGAGTTTGCCATTCTTAAAAGACAAAGAGATACAAATTTGGAACTCTTGAAATCCACAAACAAACAAGCATGTAAAATTTAAATCCAAACTTGAACAATTCAATCTCTTAAATTTCACGTTTACCATGCCTTCAAATCACTAGGATGATATCCATGAAGCCACAAATTGATGCAGAAATTGTATGTCAAGGCCAATAGAACCAATAGAACCAAGGAGTGTTGAATCAATATATACCAAGTCTAAGAGAAGCTGAAATTATCATTAAGTGTATAACAAAATTACATTCACAGATATATACAAGCCATATAAATAGCCTTGTGTATATTATCAGATGAAAAATTACCCATAATGTCAATGCATTATATGCATCATTACATGTTCAACTATATGATGTACATCTATCTGTATTATAAAATTATTACACATCAATTTTTTTTAGTCTTCTTTTGTGTTTTCCAGGTCTTAAGTAATTCATCCATATCCATGTCTTCATTTACTGGGTGCTCTTCAACAACTGATGTTGTTTTAGTCCTTTCACATCAAGTATGTATGGTCTCGTACCCACGGCGTGGATGTTGTTGTGAGGGGCCATCACCTACAAAAACAAAAACAATTAAATTTATATGGCCAATTTTTAAATATCATTGAAGTAGTTCATTAATATTAAAAAAAAAAATCTGCAATGTAATTATTTACCTGGTCCTCTAGTTGGCATCGTTAGAATGGCTTCCGACCTATTCACCTAATCTTTAGGTCGAGGAGGATCAACTATGACATTCTCTGCCATTGAAATTTCAAAATTTATAAGTGCAAAATTATTAAGTATATGATTAATATACATTCATTTTACCGTCTTGGGCCGTCATGGGCCTCGGTCACAGGAACATCTTGGGGTTACACCCCACTGGGATGAGGCTACTGGGGAGCACCATGATCTTCTAGTTGCGTTGCAATATTAATGCTCTATTGTCCAATACTAATGGTTTCGTTGATAGTGTTGATCCCCTGATTAAAAAAAAGTAAGACATTAAATTATGGATGATATCAAACATTTCCGTATTTTATAAGTAATGAAAGGTTAATGTGGTTTGATTTTTATTTACCTTATCCCACAATATGGATCTTGGGGTCTGCCCCATGCTTTTCCTACGATCAACCACCGCTTTATAACCGTACTTGTAACCAAGTTGGAGGTCTTCCTCCGTGGTTTCAGTTCCGAAGTCATCGCCCTACATTGCATAAGGGTATGGTCATTTAATGTTTTTGGCTGAAATTACCCGAAAGTTGTAAGGAGATACAAACAATATTCTTAAGATGTTTGGGTACTTACGATTCGTGACTGTAACCTCGAGTAGAAACCATGGCCTAGCTTATGTTGGCCATGTTTGGAAATCCTTGCTTTGGTTGCCTTCTAAGTTTCAAGCAACCTATCATCAAAATTTTAAAGTATGTTATATATAACCACACGTTTATTTAGACCTAAAGAAAATTAAAGCTGGTATTGAAATCAAAATATTTTAATTTACCTTGGTGTACCAGTTATTTTTTCTCCTGATTTTTTCAAAATCTTCTCTTTTGCATCATCAATGATTGCCTTCCACTCCCTCTCTGGAATTGAGAGAGGATGCTCATACCTAGGCTTTCCTGCCAAGATTCGTCTATAAACATCTCGTGTATATTTTAAATATTCACCCGCTATAGAGGTGACCACTTTTTTATTGAACACATCTACTCCAAAGAGGCCTTCAAGATAATCCATAAGTTCATTTTTGAGGTTGAAATTCTGGAAATTCCACCTCATGCGTAAGGTTTCCCCCAAAATCAACGAGGCCTTGCTCTCTAAGTGCCTAGAAAAATGGTCATTTCCTACACACAAAAATATATGATCATTAATTTAAAATTAACAATCTAGATGATTTGTGTATGAGATGGACAACATTAAATGATTAAAATATGAATTAAAACTACCCAGGAGTCTTGATTGTTTTAATGGAAGTCCATTATCGTCGACCAAAAATGTGCACGGAAGGGTCCACGTTCTTGTCACACATCTAGCTTTAGGAAATGAAACCATGTCAACCACATCACCAGCCTCATCTCCGCCACCATATCTAGACTCTGACCGATGTGTGGATGTCTAGCGGTGCATGTCATGGCTCCTATCTAAATTAGGTGTGGAAGATGGAGAAGTAAATAGTACTCTATCTGTTGTATGACCGCCCACATCAGGACTCTGTAGTGTCTCTGTAGTGCCATTACTACCAACACTGGGTTGAACAGGCTCCAAAAATCTCTTTATAAAAAAGAAAATGTTTTTTCGTGAGATAATGTAAAAGATAAAGAACAAAGTTTCATAATTGAACATATGAGTACATTAGAAAAAAAACACTTTAAATTATGTTTATTACCTTATATGTGTTAAGTTGTGACATAAGGAGATTGATCTTTGCTAGGATGTTGGGAGTTTTATCTGGACAATCTAATAAGCTATCAAGTTCCTTGTTCGCTTTAATGATTTTGTTTTTTATTAATACCATCAGATCAAGGGATGAATACAACCCCTCCTCATCGGAGGAATCATGATCAACATGGTCTTCCAACTACATATAATTTCAACAAAAACAATGTTATTTCAGTAAAATTATATAAGCAAATAAAAAAATTCACATAAAATGAAAGTGGAAATTGATAATCATTTACATGTTCTGTGATTGTCCCTTTTCCACGATCATCTTGCCACATTATAATATAATTAGAACCCCCAAATATTTAAAAAATTGTTAACGATAACAAAAAAATGATTGCCACCCAAATAAAATCAACCTCAATGATCAAGCTCCCACATTATTATAAAATTGGGACTGTGCAATATTTAAAACAATGTTAAAGATAATTAAAAAATATAATGCAATAAGTAGAGGTTTCTTAAAGAGGTGTTGCATAAGTACCCACATACTATTAGTCGATGTTTCTATTTGATTCAAATGGTAATTCACTAATAACTCTTCCCCAGGAGCTATCTTTTTTATTGCAAATAGGACTACCTGATTCTCTTCATGTCCCTCATATATGCAATTCAGTTGTTTGTTTGTTGTCCCGGGTCGTGTGCTATTTGTAAACCCTGCGATATTGCTGGAAGCTTTAGGCCTTCCATCAATATAGATGGTCGCTCCCTTATTTTTATCCTTGTTTATTAGTTGTATATAATTTGCGGCGAGTGCATATCTCCGCATACTTCTCATGTACCAGACCATATGCATCCAATCGTTATAATTGTAACATGGTCCGACATAGTCCATCAATTCAGTTGCTGTATTTTATTTTTCAATTATTCCATCCATGGAAAATAGCCCGAGGCCATGCAGGGAGGATGGTGCAATGCGATATGTCCTATTGTTGACAATGAATTCAACATCTATAGGAGGTAGTTCTTTAGGTACCCATTGTTTCACCAGATGCTTATACCCGAGTGGCACCTCTATGTCTCCTATGCTCTCATCATCATAAGATCATGATCCTCCTTCGGAAAGAAAAAATTCCATGCATCTACAAAATTTTCTTCCAACTTTTTCACCTTTGGTCCTTGTTTGCTTATCATATCTACTAGATGCAGTCACATTTCCCTCTATTTGTCCTAATATTTCCTCACTCGACGAAGAAATATCTGACAGGTACATGTTTGGTTGTAACTTTAGTTGTATGTGCACGTGTTGTTAGTGAGTAGTCCATCATCATCCTAGTTCCAATTTATGAACTTTTTTTTCTATATTCAAAGTTCTAAATAAATTTTTTATATCTTTAGTTTTGGATGCACAATTAGACTAGGGTGAAATTACCAATATTAGTAGGGGCACTCATGCATGCAATGGATTCCCAACTTAGTGAAGGGTATGAATCTCTAGGTGGGTGCACCTTAATTCGACTCACTTATCCATGCAAGCAATATGCACTATGGTTAGATTTCACACTACGGAATCGTGGTCAACCACCTAATGTAATGTGATATCCCTCTTGATTTTGGACATATTAAGGACATATTAATGTGATAACACTAAGGACATGATAATTTTATCATATAGATCTAAGTAAAAAATAGTAGTAAGGTTGTTGTTTGTTGGATTTGTGCAAATTAGAATTATTATAAGAAATGTCCATTGAAGATGAGGGTCAATGCTATGGAGTAAGAAATTCAAACATCATTTGGTGTGTTGCAAATATTGGGTGCTTTAGTTGGAAATATGTCTAAGGCAAGACAAGAGTATAACTATACAAATATTAGTTTTGTTCAAGACAAGAGTAGAACTATACAAATATTAGTTTTGTTCAAGCCAAGAGTAGAACTATACAAATATTAGTTTTGTTCAATCCAAGTTGAAGAATAAGTTAGTTATGGCGATGGTTAACAATAGTGAAACCCACATTTTTATGTAGGAAGTAGTGGTTGTTAAACTCAATGTGTAGTTGAAATTAGTGCAGTCTTTTTTCAAGGCAGTAAAATCTAACACAGGTAGGGTGGTTGGCTTGGCTAAAGGAGTCAACTTATAGCTTGGACACTAGAGTGGAACTACTATTTTCAAAGTGGTACCCATGGATGACTTTGAAGTTTTTTTTGTGCAAGAGTTTATGAGGATGTGATAGGTGGCACCAGTCCCTCATCTTAACAATTTGTTAAGTTTTGATGACACAAAACTTCACGTAATTCCGATGTTGAGGGGGAAATAGAGTACAATCACTAGGAGACTACCATGACTATGATTACAACAACCAATCATGCAATAGTGAAACCTTACAAAGAGGAATTTGGAGGTTTTAAGACATCAAAGAAAATATTGAGTGTAGGTTTTTGGTAACCTTTGGTGGATGAAGGCCCACACAAAAAGTTGTTTACTAGGTTTTAATCCATAGTAAATAACACTATGTTTACAATATCCAAAGTAGTGGATGTCTATTTAGAGAATCAAGATGGTCTAAACTTTCGTTGGATGGTTCATTTGACTTAAGTAGTTCTAGAAAAAATGATGTAGACTTTAAGGAAGTTATGGATTCCAATGTTAGTGTTTCTAATGGAATTGGTGGCCAATTTCCATCCTTTTATCACTAAACAAATTCATAGGATGACTCACTACTATCTTGGAAGATGGTAGTGGAGCCAAAGCACCTCACAAGGAAGTAAGTGCCTAGTTTGGTGTAAGTTGGTAAGACTTAGCATATTTTAAATGCGAGATTAGACACTTGAGTCTATTAAAGAGAGAATCACATACAAAGAAGTGCATTAGAAAATCCGAGTAGGAGTGTTTGATTCTACAACACACGATGATGTACTTTCATGGTTTTCGATGTAGAATTGGACTAGCTACCTAGCTTGTTTGAAGGCATGAAGACAAATGTGTACTAAGGCATGGGAAAGTGGAGTTGAAGGTAAGTACAAGTGCGTGTGGAAATGTGAAGAAATCAAAGTGAGTTTAGTTGAAAATGGATGGTGAGTCTGTGTAGTATAGTAGTTAGTTGACAGAGACATGTAGAATTTACGAGGATGTTGTTGGGGCAACATTGAACATAAGTGGGGGAGGATGTAAGGATTTTTTTTTTCCCATAAAGAACAAATGCACTTTCCACGTGTACTATCTTGATCAAGGTGAAGGCAAATGGGATGAGTTGGTTGTGACTTAGGAACTTGACATGGTGTAGCCACACACATTACAAGCTGCATTGCAATATGGGTGAGGTGCTCACTAGAGTGAAACAAGTTGTGCATATGGTGCATAGCGATTTGTCTTAAGTTGCGATGAAAAAAGTGTCATTGTCTTGGTGGAGAAAAGGGATGATAAAGATTAATGGATAATACATCGTAGTCAAATATGGAAGAGTGTGAATTTATAGGTTGGATAGGTCTGTGACATGATAAGGTTGTAGGTAGAAAGTGAGTCACTAGAAAGAACACCACAACAATGAACACCTTAGTGGAAGTGTTTTGGGTTGCAACACTTGACATGCATAACTTAGTTGAGAAGATGGGTGTGGGAGAGTCACCCACTAATGAGTGTTGTGGTAACAAATGAAGCATTGTGTTTAGTGCTATAGTGTCTTATGGAAGCATTCAAGGTGCAACAGAGTTTGCAGTGACAACGATCCAAGGAGGGAGAATGCTAACAAGATCTTCAGGAGAACTACTCCAATTTGAGGCCTACAAGAGGAAAAAATCAGTTTCTGTAAAGCAATATTGCAATCATCATGTAGGTCCAAGTTTGCAAGAAGGACATATTGAAACACTTAACGACTACAGGGATTTCCCCCCTGCTTTTGAAGGTGGGAATGTGGTCTACTATGTTGCTAATTCCCAAAAGGTGGTAGGGGCACACAACTCCTCCCTACAGGCAATTTCCTTATGTTTGTCTAATCAATTGAGTTAAATAGGCTAATAAGGGCTTGGAAGTCTCAAGTAATTGTGTTAGTTGAATGCCATCTAGTTCTTAGTCAACTTAGTAATGTATATTGGGGTTGTAAATATGATTTGAAAGGGAGCCTCTTTTATTATATCCTATCATAAGGAAATATCTAGTGGAGTGCTTGTAATGTGGAAATACATTGGAAATATCAACCAAATAAGGTTTATGGCAGACAATTCAAGACATTAAGTTGTTACCCACGTCCCAACAAATGGTCAGTAACTCTGTATTGTCAGAATCCATGCACCTACTAATCATAGAGACAAAGAAAGAGATGCATTCTAGGGTACAAATTAATATTGGAGAAGCTTTGGCTCGAGGAATTTTTAACAATACCTCCTATTCATGTGTTTCAAAAGGGGTTTTGAAGAATATTGAAACAAGAATCTCCACCTACAATTTCAACTTCATATGTGCATTGGAGAGTAAGCTATGCCAATTGCTATTTGAACCTATATTTCAAGTATTTTTTTCTTAAGAATTAATGGCAACACCACATTTTTGTGAAGATAAAAATTGGATTAATCTTAGTGAATATTTGCATATTATAAGGGGAAAGTGGGAAGATGTATTTACAATACAACTATATTTGGGTGGTGAAGCTTTTATGTGGTGTACTATTTACAATACAAGTACTACATTCCTTGGCTAAGGTTTGGAGTAGGACATTAACATTCTTTGGCTAAGGTTTGGAAAGTTTTGATTGTAAGGGGCCAATTGTTGTTGCTACACATTTACTTTGCTTGTTTAGAATATATCAAGGATAGAATTTCAAGGTGAAGTTTGAGGAACCTGCAATATAGATGTACCAATACTCATGGATCTAAGGGATAATGGCATGGTTGATGGGAGACCCAAGTTTCAATTGGGCCATGGATAGTGAGTGGAGCAACCACTTGAAATAAAGAAGGAAAGATATATGTTCCATCAAAAGGGTGATATGTTGAAGAGGCCAGGAGAGGGTCGGATCAAGGGAAACAATTGTTGATCTAAGAGGAGGGGTTGCCCTCTTGCTTGTAAGAGAGGTGAGTTTCAAGCTAAGAGGGAGGTTTAGTGAGTTGAATGTGAGGACCTCACAATATATCAAGGCCTTGCGAGAACTCTATCTTAACACCTTAGAGGCAAATCGAATGTTGTATATTCCCACCTTCACCTCCCATACTTGGATGAGTACGTGGTCATATACCATGGATGCAAGAGGGTGGAATATTGAACATGTTCATGATTGGATTCTAGTTTCCCTAAACCTTAGTTTTGAGGCTACATGTATTCCTGTCCAACAGGTTGGTATAATTTTGGGAGAAAGAAGAGGAACCTCACTTATTTTCGAGAAAAGGGACACAACACTCCCTATTGTAGGGGAAGGCTAGTATAAGAAGTATCATTTACAAGATAGAGGGGGGATAAAAGTAGTCTTTGACCACTTCCATAATGGGATCATATTTTTTAAGCAGGACAAGAACTAAAATATCTTCAAGGGAATTTTATATATTCCCATCAAGGACATGGACAATTCTGATGTGGACAATTTTCCATGGAGGCATTTCTCCCGAACCTCTTCATGAAAGATTGTGAATCTGTGGTGCATGTACAAATATGTGAGATGTGGTTTTATGATAATATTTTGAATTCTCCAATCACATTCTCCATTGACCTTGTGTAAACCATTCCATTTTGTGTTTGTTGCACTAAGTGTAAAGAAAAATGTTGGATAATTATAAGATGTAAGTTAGGTATGACCTATTTGTTACCTCTTTATTCCCTTTTATTTTATTGGTATCCATATTTTATATTGATCAAATGAGGAATTAACCCATAACTGATTCCATTAGACACAAACTCAATATTAAGGCCAACTAAGGAGAAACAACAACACACGCTAATTAATCTAGGAGTCAAGCATGCAAACAAACCTTCTCAGAAAGAAGCACTAGTTGGTGATGGAATCCAACATCGCAGAATCGATGCACAACGGGGTTGAGTTTCGGCGGGTGGGAAATTTACGTTGACAAACTGCTTAACGAACTAACTCCCTGGTGCAAGTTACCTCACAAAGCAGTGGGAAACCCTCCAAGAAGTCTGAGTGAGTCTAGCCAATGCCCATCCCAGGTACAACACCATCTTCCTTGTGTTGTCACCTTGTGTAGGAAGTCTAAAAGATTATGGCCTCTATAATGACACCTACTATACCAAAGTAGACAGGGGATAGTCGACAATCGACACTAATACCAGCAAAGCAGGGTTGATTACTTTGAGGGCCCCAATGCGACCTCTTGATTGACCCTTGTGTTAGAAGGGATTCCCAAAGTCGGTGATATAGCAACTGGATTTCACTCCCTAACTGAAGGCTTTATTTTTGTTTAGCATCTTTGGAAATTTATTCTCACAATCCTATTCCAAATCTCTACACCTAAGCTATGATGGGTTTGAAGAGCCCTATAAAAGTTGCTAGAAAATTTTTAATTAGTGCTTGATTTTAGGCTGTTGTTACTCAAAGGAGTGGTCATGAAACTGATGGTGTTTTGACTCAACTCTTTAAACCATGCAAGAGGAAAATAAAATGCAAGAATTTCAACTTCGATGAAAACTAGCTATGGGAAGGAGAAAGAGGTTTTAAGAAAAGAAATAATTTCTTGATAGATTAATATGTGTGCAGTACTGCTAATGACAAAAATTATGAGATAATTATCCGTATAAATGGAATCAAAATGACCCAAATTTTAAAAATACCATGCAATTGTAATAGTTCACTTAGTACACCTATACAACATTGAATCAAATGTCATCATTTCTAACATAGTAAACTTTTATGATTATAAAGACCACCATACACATCTTGAATACTCATAAGGATCACGGGGGCTTCGCCTTGTTGACCAATATCTTATCATGTTCATTCATAAAGGGGGTTTTTTAATTATGAAAAATAGAGTCAATATATTGTAGGTATTGGGAACTTTGTTGAAGGTAACCCAACCTTGGAGAGAGACATAATATTACCTACATAACAACAATTGTGATGTGAACATGTTTTATAATCTTATCAATGAGGAAAGCATACCTATGTTCATGATGATAATCATGTTAATTACAATATGAAACCATAACATGTGTAACATGATACATTTGAATTCAGGTCATAATACCTCTATGAAATAAATGTTTATTATGGTTGAAATATGTGATGAATGGGTGTTTCCTTGATGAGGGACCAAAACTATTATAATAAACAAATCCCATTAGAAAATTTCTTTGAACATGTTGATAGCTAACCATTGATAATCCTATGTTGATGGTTCAAAAATAATGAAAAATAGTCATATTACATGTTCATTGGTATTCAACTAGATCTAGCTATGGTCATCATGACATACAAATTATCTATAAGGTGACATTAGTGAGGGTGAAGGTGACCTTATAGCTATAGGATACAAGATGCAACCACCAAATATAACCTCTTAGGGAAGATAGCAAGGGAGTGGTGACTAGTCTCAACTAAGGAATGCCATATTGAATTCATCCTTAATCAAGACAATGAACTAAAGGGAGATAATCAAAGATGAACGGATCGAGGAAATAGGTGGTCAATAAGAGAGTGAATGAGGAAGATGGAAGACCCAAAAGATTTATCCTGCTAGCTACAACAATCAAGTATACCTGGTCTTATACTCCTCCAAGCAACAAATAAGAGGAAACCGCATTTGAAATTCTTTGGCCATAATATAGAGAAAATAAAAATATTTGTTGTAGATTGGTGTTTTTCTAGTTGTGTGTGTCCAAAGTAGATTGAGGGTGTAACCCTTTTTCATTATCCTCAATTCACTATCATAGGAATAATATAGTTCTAGTTGAGCCTACTTTATAATTATTAAGATTATCTGGAGCCAAGTAAGCCTCCTCTTTGATGTTGTTTGTTTTCATTTGGGTTTCTAGGGTAAATCCTCTATGTTCTATGGCATGTGATTGCATGAGTTTATTGTTTTTAATTGTTTGTTTGGATACACAGTAAAATGTGGAGATAGTAATAGCATAGTCACATGAAAATTACACAATATTAATTGGTGAAAAAATACACATTAAGGTGAAATAAACTATCACCATAATGAACATTTAATTCCCACATTTTAAAATCTAATAACATTCATACAAGTGAATAGACTTGGCCATAGACTAAGAAATTATGGATCATATTGGTATCTGAGTGGTATATCCTTGGGAGGTGAACATTGAAGAGAAATAAACCATGGGAAAGGCTTTAAAAAGAGAAATGTTGGAAGAGTTGAATGTCATTGATGAGCATAGTCAAGAGGAGAATAAAAACCAAGGGAGAAGTTGTAATAATATGAGAAGAAGATTGGAGACTTGGAGTGTGAACTCCACACATTATAAGATTTTATTTCAAATTCTACAAGGGGTTAGCTAGGGAGACATCAAGGGTACATATACAATGCTACACAAGTTGGTATTTGTACAATGTTCGACTTATGAAACTAGTAGAGGAGGTAAATCAATTGGATGGTCACAAAGAGGATAAGTGTACTTATATGATGGCATAAATACAAAAATAATTGACAACCAAAGAAGAACTATTGTTATAGCTTCAAGTATAATTCCAAGTGATAAAGTAAGGGGGGAAACCTTTGGCTTCTACAATATGTTCTTGAACCATGACTAAGACAAATGTGGTAAGCACATCTTCCAAAAACCTTTCTCATTTTGATTAAGCAAAACAATATTTTGGTAGCTTTGAATTGCATATCAAAGGTATAGGTGCTAAGTTGATGAAACAAATTAGCTACAATGGCTAAAGGATTAAATACCTTACTGTAGTGGAACCTAGGTTAAAGAATAAAGGCATAGGGTTTGGCTTAAAGAGGAAATGGGTGAATGTTCCAAAGTTGTGGAAGATTATGAGCATATTGTGGTAAAAGAATGCAACCCATCTCTAAAACGTTTGCCTCTAAGAGAATATAAGACCACCAATATCACATTTGTTAAGGTAGAGGAGAGTAAAGTAACGTCCACTTCAAGACAATAAAGGATAATATAAAATGGAGTAGGAAGCACTTTGTTATTGAAGCAATCATGTGGAATATTAAATAAGGGTAGTGGGAGATGACCTCGACATCTAAAACTGCACTGTCCTTTAGTAGACCAATCAAGTAAGCCTAAAAGAACTATTTATATTGATTAAAATTCCAAACTCACCCTAAATACCTCCCCACAATTCACACTGTATAGAAAAAAAAAAAAAAACAGATTTGGAAACAAGCAAACAATGACTCTCTAACTAATCGAAAAAATGAATACTGTAATAATCGAAAATCACTCAGGACAGGTGCAAAACTTCTTACCCATATTTTTTTGTTCTCCATTATGTTGGTGTACCTAGCTCCTACACCTAGAGATATCTCCTCACCTCGAGCTATCTTTCATCCTTCCCTAGCTCCCACACCTCGAGCTATCTCTTCGCGGGATGGTAAACTGTCCCATCTCATCGACTTTCTCTTCTACCTTAGCCAGGCTAAAGTGTCCCAACTCGTCGACTTTCTCTTCTACCTCGGCCAGGCTCTGTCTTCTCCTCCTCGCGTGGGYTCTCTCCTAGGCACGATTTCAAATAGGCTGCCAAGCTCTCTTCACCTGCGATATAGAAACACTCAATGTTTATGGTGAGTTTAATTGTTTATGTTTTAATGATTTTTTGTTTTTGTTTTATGTTTTATTTTATATTTATGTTTATTTATATTATATTATATTATATTATATAATATATATATATATATATATATATATATAATATTTATAATTAATTATATTTTTTAATTACTATTACAACCCACCAATAGATTAACACCCACCCCTACCTTCCCACCATTTCCAACCTTCAAGGATAACACGAATGAAATTCAAACATCTCTCAAAGGTCTTCGATAAGTCATGAATGAAAGTCAAACGTCTCTCACAAGAAGACAAAAGAGTCGTCCTCTAATATCATAGTAGGGAGAGCAATGGAATACAAAATGGTCCTTAGTCTAAATCTCTAAGGATTGGATCTAGAAAATACAATGATCATGAGGAATATGATGATTTATCTCAATGTGAAGCTCGTGGAAGGAAACTCTATGCTAGGCAAGAGGGAACCCTTAGAATACAAGGTAACTATGACCTTTGAGTGGGATATGTATTCCATTAAGATTTTTTGTGCAACAAGGATGGGTCTTGGCCTTGAGAAAGGTCTTAGGAGGAAAACAAGGACCCTGTGACATAAATGAATTGTCTATTTATCCCATGCCCATTAATGAGGTATTAAACCACCACGCATATGCCCTATGAAGGGGGCCTTTGGCCTTTGAGTAGGTTATGGGTGTCATTTGTGTGGTTTTGTTTTCTAGGGTTGTTTTTGAGAGCCTTAACCCTGGTTGGGAGGGGAAATAGAAGGCCTTAGGAACTTAAGTGAAGATTTTAGG
Source organism: Picea mariana (assembly GCA_032191745.1). Classification (NCBI taxonomy): domain Eukaryota; kingdom Viridiplantae; phylum Streptophyta; class Pinopsida; order Pinales; family Pinaceae; genus Picea; species Picea mariana. Next base: position 192,784 of record JASDQU010104314.1, on the reverse strand, counting down.
GATTTGCACCATGAATGATACCTTGAACCACCACATAGGCCCTCTAAAGGGAATCTTTGGCCCCTAATAGTGATATGCACACCCTTATGATGCTTTCCAAACTAGGGATGGGTCTCAGGGCCTTGATCATCATTTGAGGATGAAAACAAGGTTCTTAAGCCCTGAATGAATATTGTAGGGCTCATGGACCATGAATAGGCCTCAAATCACTATATGATTCCTCTAATGGAGATATTTATACTCCCATTAGGATATTGGCATCATTAAATATCTTTTACACCCACCAGATGGGTCTAGGGGCCTTGACCATGGTGAATAAAGGAAAACAAATACCTTAGCATATAAATGAAACTTCCACATATCAGGGGCCATAAACAAGGCCTCAAACCGCCACATAGGCCCTTTAGAGGCTATATTTGGCGTCAAAGTGGCATATGGAGTACACCATTATGATATTTTTTGCACTAAGGATGGGTCTCATGGATTTGACCATGTTCATGGGAGAAAAATAAGTGCCTTAGTCCTAAATGAATCTTATAAGGTTTGAGGGTCATGAGCAAGTCCTTAAACCATCACAAAGGGCCTCTACGAGGAATATTTCCCCTTTGAGTAAGATATTATAGCCATTAATTGCACAACAAGGGTGGGTCTTAAGGCAATGAATGTTCAAGGGAGGAAATTTAAATATTTAGACCATAAATGAAACTTATTTGGCTCATGGGCCATGAACACAGCCTGAAACCATGAGACAATGCATCTACAGGATATCTTTGGCCTTCAAGTGGAATATGGGAGTCAATATGATGTTTTGTGTAGTAGGGATAGATATCAAGGCCTTAACCATTGCTAAGGGATGAAAATTAGGGTCTTGGGAGGTAAATGATGCTCGTAAGAACATGGGTTATGATGAGGATACAAATGAGGCCTCAAACCATCTGTGGGCCCTCTAGAATGAATATTTGTCCTCTAAGTGGGATATGGGTGTCATTCTGACTTTTTTATCACTAGGGATGGGATTTGACCATGGCAGGGGAGAAACAAAGGGCCTAAGGCCCTAAATTAATCTTATAGGGTTCATGGTCCATGATTGAGGATGTGAACCACCACACATGTTCTCTTGATGGAATATTTGACCTTTGAGTTGGATATTGGTGCCACGAGGAGGTTTTGAGCACTGGGGATGGGATTTGAGACCTTGAGCATGAATGAGGGAGAAAAATAAGTTATTTATGCTCTAAATGGAGCTAGTGGGGAAAATGGGCCATATATGAGACCTAGAACCACCACACAAACACTCTAGAGGGAATATATGTCCCCCATAGTGGGATATGCGATCCAACATGAACTTTTGTGTAGTACTCGTGATGGATGTTGGGGCCTTAACCATGGTTAAGAGGAAATCAAAGGATGTTTTCCCTAAATGAAGCTTCTAGGTCTCTAATATATTACAAACGTATCAAGCCACCATAGGAGGCCTTCAAAGAAGACCTTTGGTCTACAAGTGGGATATGGGCATCATTGAGAGGTCTTATGCACTAAGAATGGATATCATGGCTTTGATCATTATTGAGGGAGTATAAAAAGGGCCTTATACCCAAAATGAAAGTCTCAAATGACCACAAGACCCATTACAAGGAGTATTTGGCCTTTGAACAACATATGGGTGCTTTAGGAGGTTTTGTGCACCAAGGATGTGTCTTTTTTGATAATGGTTGGAGGAAGAAGTTAAAGGTATTGAACTCCAAATTATTMTTTTTGGTTCAAAGGACATGAATAAGGCGTTAAACCACCACAAAGGGCCTCTAAATGGATTTTTTGTTCTTTGAGTAGGATATGGTCGCTATCATGAGGTTTTGCGCAATAAGAATGGATTTTAGGGCCTTGTCCATGGTTAGGGTAGGAAAATAAGGGTCGTYGGATCTAAATAAAATTCCAAAGGCTCATGGGATATAAATGAGGCCTTAGACCCCTACACAAGTCCTCTAGAGAGGATATTTTGCCTCTAAGTGGATATGGATGCAATAAGAATGGGTCTCGAGTACTTTACCATTTTAAGAGATGAAATCAAGAGTCTTATGCTCTAAATGAAAATTTTAGGACTTATGAGACAAGCTTCAAACCCCCACATAAATCCTTTAGATGAGATGTAAATATAAACACCATTAAATTTTCTTACCTAACAAAACTATATAAAAATTATTCATATAATTTAACAAAACTATATAAAAACTACTTAATATGATTTTTATAATGTCAAGCTTTAAATTCTATGTTAGTTTAACATGTGAGCTTCTCCTCTCGGTAAATTATGAACCTCTTCTCCATATATTTTGACTTATTTGTTGGTTCATTTATCCACTTATTTTCCCTAAAGAATATTTTTGTCATCAAATACTATACCATAGCAACTAGTGGTGGTCGACAAGTTTCAACGACTTTTTATTTTAATTTGAGTAGGATTCCAATGTATCTTAATGGGAGACGCACATTGCTATGTGATATGATTGGATTGGATTGGATTGTACTCATACAATTCAGCCCACTCCTCCTTGTACAGTTCATTCTTTTATCCACTTGCCCCAAATATAATTGAAAGGCCATTCACTTATTCATAGTGTCCAACATCATCACCGACATCGTACTTTGGGGGCACTTGAAGAGTCATGTGCAACCATTGAAACAATAAACACAACCATATCCATGGCTTCTCAGGGTATTTTTTAAATGGGCGATTGGAAATGTTGAAGTAATTTAAGGAAGGTTTACATACTAATTAAAATTATTTTATTTAATAATTGGTTCATCATCTTGATGATGACCTTATATCATGATTTTCTAATTGGAAATATGCTTATATATTTTGAAAAGAGAGGGAGTAAATCCTCATAGATTCAAGGACATGAAATATATATAAATTTTTAGAAAGTATAATTGATATAGATATATGAAGAAAAAAACCTAAGAGTAAGTGTTTGTAGTAAAAAATGAACGATACAAGGAATGTTTACCATATCCTTTCTTTTAAGCATATATAACATCATGGTATGACATCACGACGACCACTTTGATGTCATATCCTTATCAGAATCAGATATGTTAGTTTCATGAAGTCACTTCATTCCCCCTAAAGGGGCATCAGATACAATTGTCATATTTGAGAAGGAAAACACAATATCAATGGCATCTACTCCATCCTTATAGGGAGGACAAGGTTCCCCAATCAACTCTTCTAGGAAGACTATATCAATTTTTTTTTAATTCAATGGTTGTTGATTTTCCTTAGTAAGAGAAACTTCATCATTTGACATTGGTTGCTTAGGAAAATTCCAATTTTTTTTATTTGGATTTGGTCCCTTTTTCCCTTGAAGGATGAGCTCATGCATGGGGATAAATATCATGTATATGTCCTGTAAGTTGATGAATTCAACAATAGAATGTTGTTTTCTCATAATTCAATACTTGAATCCACCTAAAACTTTCAATTGATGGTCATTTTATCTGGAAGACTCTTACTCAGGTCTATTTAAACATAGATGTAGGTGTATGTACACAATATTGTTATAAATATCCAAAATTGCTTTTATGTAACTGCCCAAAGTATTCTCAATATCCTCAAAAATTGATATATACCAAGAATGAAATGGAAAATTTGGGAGGTGTACCCAAAGTGTCATTCTAGTAATTGACATAGAGCTAGAATCAAAATTTGGAAATCAAGGATATATAAAAATCCCCACTCTTCCCCAAAACAAAGGACCCTCCTCTAAAACTTGCTTATAAGCAACATGATCGATTAAAAAAACACCTTTGGAGCAGAGAGGAATCTCATAACTCTTTTTCCATGTTGAGTGGATCCATTGGTACAACATCTATGAAGGAGGCCAATAACCATTAAACCATTAAATATGCAAATGGAAAGTTTTTTGGAGATGAGTGATCTCCATCAATGGCACAACTTTATCTTTTTCCATGATATATGTATATGCAAAGGAGGGATTGAAACATTTTTTTGTAGTTGAAGAATTTTTTTAACCAACTCCTTAAAGGACATGTGTTTGGAAGTTGAAATCACCTCATGTTATAACATTATTTGGTTACCAGTGACCATGGATTCCTTGTTGCCCAAGATATTATCCATTGAATATCTTTGATCCACATGAAACATATGTTAAATTGTTTTTTTGCCTCACACCCACATTCTTCCTTTGAGAAATGCACTGGTACCCATGTGTTTCCTTTAAGAAAGGCATGGTGTCTTCCAAAAATGGTAAAAATTTAAAAATGAACATTAATTATGCACTCCTAAGCGGGGTTTACGAGATCAATGCAACTATACAACCCTAATTATTATTTCCAACAAACTTAACCAACTTGTGATAGTATAAATTGGGTTCAAATGTTGGAGAAAGGGAACCAACCATTGTAGTACCCTTATGCTGGAGCATTATCTTGAGAATTTAGCCTTGGATTTTTATGACTAGTTCCTTTTGTAGAAACCCTTGTTTTTGGGATTGACTCTCTTGCTTAGACTCTGGGATCCAAATCCTTGTTGATTTTCCAATGCACATATGGCAAGGAGTTTGAAGCAGAGTTGAATTCTATATGTAGTTCAAGTAGGAGGAAATTGAACTCTACTGAAAAAGGTGCCAACAACATATCATGTATTATTTCATATATTTGTAGTTGTTTTTTCACAATAAATTAATATATGAAGATCTCTTTTCTTCCCCCCAAAAACTATGTTGCAATTTACTTGAGTATTTATAGCATGATTTCAAGAGGAATTAACCACCCGATGTTAATTAATACTAGTTAGTTACAAGTTTTCTTGTTTCAACATCATTGATATTAGATTATTTTAATGGTTTGAGGAAGCTTGTGTATTTCTATTGTGCATATTTTTAGAGAATCTTGGAGTATTTAGGACCTTATCTAGAAAAATTGCAAGAGAGTCAATCCTCAAAACAAGGGTTTTTGTAGAAGGGATTGGTGATAAAAATCCAAGGACAATGTTTAGATTAATTCTCTAGTATAAGGGTACTAAAATGGCCAATCCCCCTTCTCCAACATTTGAACCCTATTGATACTATTAAAAGTTGGTTAAGGTAATTGGTAACAAGAATTAGGGTTTTACAGGTGTACATAACCTATAAACCCCACAAAGGAGCCCACAATTAATTCACATTTATTATTTTTTACAATTTTTGGAAGACACCCATGCCTTTCTTAAAGGAAACATGTAGGTACCTACACACTACCCAAAGGAAGAGCACATATATGAGGAATTTTTTTTTTTATCATATGTTTCATTTGGAACAAATATAGGAAATGGATACTATCTTGGCCAACAAGGCATCCATGGTTAGCGGTGACCAAATAAAGCTATAACATGCCAGAACTAACCACCCCTCCATGCAATTGCAACATACAAATGAAGATTGAATCTTTTCCTATGTGGTAGAGGGATAAAGGATTTTGGTCCTCAAGCTATTTACTCTCATAGATTAGAATCCCTTGTGGTAGCTCCAATACACAAAATTCGTTTCAATTTGTCACACAATTAATCAAATATTCATTATCAATTCGAAGATAGCTGATGAATACAACATTTCACTTTTTGTTTTTTTATGATTGATGCTACAATTTTTAGAAGTTATATAATAAGTGACCACTAAAATGAACATTGTATTGATATATTAAGTGATCATAGCTTTCAACATTATGGTTGAAGTGAGGACACTACTTTAGTTAAATCAATATTGACTTTCCACAACAAACTTCATGATAAGGTTTGACATTTTTTAAGAACATTCTAGATTGTATGATTTATGGAAGTAAGTTTACATTGGTCACTACAAACAATAATGAAAACAATATTGGAAACAAGGAAAGTTGTTTTATTTATAATTTAGCTTGTTTTAAAGAAATCTTAAAATCGATTGTAGAAGCTTGCAATCACTTTGAAGAACTTCTTTGAAATTTAGAGATCAATATTATTTTTCAATAAGAACGATACACAGATAAATGTTCAAGAATCACTATTCCTTTAAAAAAAGAAGAGAAAATATAATGTATTTGACTTTGTTATGTACATGATTTCAACATGAACATTGAACATCATGTGAAATATGGAATTGAAATATGCAAGAATTTGTATGTGGATACTTCACCTATATAATAGAATGATATATATTTTATTATTATTATTTTTAAAGAGACTGGAAATTATATTATATATAAGCGGTTCACTAGCAAATTTGGGTCATCTTGCGATGGCTATTTCGACGCTCTTGCGACATTACATCGTGGATATTGCGACGAATATTGGGTCTCCCAAACGTCTCTTCATGTGAACTAATAGATCAAATTGAAATTAAAATTTGATACTTTGCAAGCTAGTTGTAACTTGAGTCAAATACAAATATGAAATTTGGAATCATTAACATATGTACTTGAACATATGAAAAATAGGGTTTATGGTTTACAAGATGATATGATGATGGAAGAAAGTGGGTGTGTGAGTGAAATTTGAGTCCAAAAACCCTCCCATATAGTTAAGGCATGAAAATATTCTATCCATGTCAAATTTCATTGCATACAAAAACAATTTGAAAAAATTTCAACGTTGGCCCCATTTACATGTCATTGTTTCCCGCCTCTAGTATTTTTATGGTGTTGATTAAGAAATCAATGAAAAAGACGTATTTTTCATCACAACTATGACACAGATACATTGTATATATATTAATGTAGAACCTGAAAGAAAAATGAATAAATACTGATGAAAACTTAAAACTTGCGTCAACCAAATTCTGTACTTTGAAAGAAAATTAGGGTTTCTGGTTTACATGATGAATTGATGATGGAAGAAAATGGGTGTGTGAGTCAAATTTGAGCCTAGAAACCCTACCATATCATTAAGTCATGTGAATAGTCTATCCATGAACAATTTCAGTGCATACAGAAACAGTGTGAAAAAATTTCAACGTTGGCCCCATTCACAGGTCATTGCTGCCTGTGTCTAGTCCTAGTACAATTTTTGTTCCTTGTTCCTTGTTCCTCATTCCTTGGCCATGGTCTAGTCCCAAAGATCCATTAGTTTTGTACAAAACATACTAATGGCATAAAATGTCCCACACAAAGACCAAATATCCGCTACATAAGTCTTTTGTCTCTTTTCAAGGACTATGTAATGAATCTCAAATCTAAGAAGATTCAAATAGGACCTAAGAACCTTATGTTATTTCCTTAACCATGGGTGGCATAACACTATCATTCAATCATCAAATTTTTACATTTCATTGTCATGCATCATGTGTACTGAGGGCTTGAGCCACCACAAAGGAAACATACAAAAAATATTTGTCTTATGAACAAGATATGGTACTATCCATTTTGAGGTTTGGCATAGAGATTGTTCTTATAGAATACAATACATTGCACCATATAATCCCTACACTCCTTGCAAACCATGTAACACCATTCAAAGACACATTCTTGCGACGAATTAGCTATACTATCGACGAACTTTTTTCGTCGATAGTTCGTCGATAGTATAGCTAATTCATCGCAAGATTATTTACATTCGTCTCTCTTGCGATGATATCAAATGATGCTTGGATTCATTTCATATTTGGTTTATCAACTTGAAATTAAAATTTTATACTTTGCAAGCTAGAAGGACCTTGATTCAAATACAAATATGAAATTTGGAATCATTAACATATCTACTATAACATATGAAAAATAGGGTTTATGGTTTACATGATGATATGATGATGGAATAAAGTGGGTGTGTGTGTGAAATTTGAGTCCAGAAACCCTCCCATATTGTTAAGTCATGTGAATAGTCTATCCATGTCAAATTTCAATGCATACATAAACAATTTGAAAATATTTCAACGTTGGCCCCATTCACATGTCATTGTTGCCCACCTCTAGTATTTTTATGGTGTTGATTAAGCAATCAAATAAAAAGAGGGATTTTTCATCACAACTATGACACCAATACATTTTATTTACATTAATGTAGAACCTGAAATAAAAATGAAGAAAGACTGACGAAAACTTAAAACTTTTGTCAACCAAATTGTGTATTTTGAAAGAAAATTAGGGTTTATGGTTTACATGATGAATTGATGATGGGAGAAAGTGGGTGTGTGAGTAAAATTTGAGTCCAAAAACCATCCCATATCATTAAGGCATTCAAATAGTCTATCCATGAAAAATTTCAGTGCATACAGAAACTATTTGAAAAAATTTAAACGTTGGCCCCATTCACATGTCACTGTTGTTGGTGTCTAGTCCTAGTTTAATTTTCGTTCCTTGTTCCTTGTTCCTCATTTCTTGTTCCTTTTTCCTTGTTCCTCGTTACTTTACCATGGTGTAGTCCCTGAGATCCATTATTTTTGTACAAAACATACTAATGGAATAAAATGTCCCACACAAAGACCAAATATCCGCTACATAAGTCTTTTGTCTTTTTTCAAGGACTATGTAATGAATCTCAATTATAAGAAGATTCAAATAGTACCTAAAAACCTTATGTTATTTAATTAACCTCATTCAATATTCAAATTGTTACATTTCATTGTCATGCATCATGTGTACTAAGGGCTTGAGCCACCACAAAGGAAACATACAAAGAATATTTGTCTTATGAACAAGATATGGTACTATCCATTTTGAGGTTTGGCATAGAGATTGGTCTTATAGACTTCACTCCATTGCACCATATAATCCCTACACTCTTTGCAAACCATGTAACACCATTCAAATTAGACACATTCTTGCGACGAATTAGCTATACTATCGACGAACGTTTTCGGTCGATAGTATAGCTAATTTGTCGCAAGATTATTTACATTCGTCTCTCTTGCGACGATATCAAAAGATTATTGGATTCATTTCATATTTGGTTTATCAACTTGAAATTAAAATTTTATACTTTTCAAGCTAGCTTTACCTTGAGTCAAATACAAATATGAAATTTGGAATCATTAACATATCTACTAGAACATATGAAAAATAAGGTTTATGGTTTACATGATGATATGATGATGGAAGAAAGTGGGTGTGTGAGTGAAATTTGAGTCCAGAAACCCTCCCATATAGTTAAGGCATGCGAATAGTCTATCCATGTCAAATTTTAATGCATACATGTAGGTTCTGGCCAAACAGAGCCTTAAAAACCTAAATTTAGAACATAGAAAAACGCTATCCTAACTTCTTTACAGTACATTATTCAACGTATAACCATGTTCAACAAAATTAAAATTTATGAGCAACATGATAATAAACCACATATTCAACATAATTGTTATGAACAATATATAAATAATGAATCAACATCATAATAATGATGATAATAAAACATATCTACCTCAACCTGATGTTGTTCGGTTGATGTTGTTCTGAAACTCTGCCCAAGCTGCTGCCCAAAATTGACTAACCTCTCAGCCAGCTAGGAACAACCTATCCGGCTCCCTAGCCACAGGATTCCTTATGGTTTACTGGCCCTTGAACCCAAAATTCCCAGCAACAAGTGCCCTCTGTGACAGTTCTCCAGCAAGCTCCTCAAGCAAAACCAGTAATACATAAATATAGATCCAGTCCAAAAAACTCCCTCTGTTCCCCTTCTCCTTTTCTCATATGAAAATCATACCCAAAAACCAAAGAATACCCCTTCCCGAGTGTTTCCTCCTCGCCTTATCCTACCTTCCCCATTATTCACCGCCTTATCCCCCCCATTAAGTCTCAACCACCTTATCCCCTTCATTAAGTATCAACCACCTCCTCCCCTTCATTAAGTCTCAAAAATGAAAATTATTAATTTATTAAACCAATATTCCTTAAACAAATATTTAATCATGATAATTAATTAATTAATTACTTAAACTAATATACATTCAACAAATATTTAATCAGGACAATTAATTAATTAATTAATTAAACTATTATACATTAAACAAATATTTAATTATGGCAATTAATTAATTAATTAATTAGGGTTGTTACATACACCCACCCTTTAGGAAACTTCATCCTGAAGTTAAAGTATTTTATGATACAAGGGAAATGACACATGGTTCACACATTCATATCCAATAAACAACATTATCAGTAAGTAATCCAAGAAAACCCACACATACTAGTGTACATGTGCAAGAAATGCATGTGTAACTAGTACATACAAGTCTCGTGCATGTACTAATAGCAATAACTATCACCTCTATAGTAATTTTTGTATGCATCCAATCCAATCAACAAGACTATTCAATTTATAAAATATAATAAACCAATCAATTGTTTGGGAAATCCCTTAATTACCATAATCTATCTCAACAACATTTATTTAGATAATTGTAGTTTAGTTAAGTAATTATGAATATACATATATACACATTTTCTTTTCAGAAGGAAAAAACAATAAATTCCACCACAAGGCAAATCTCCATACACTCTCAACTATTTCTATTCATCCTTCCTCCCTAACTTACTTCCATCTTCCATTCCTATCCTTCCTCTGCTATACTATCTTGGAGCATCAACTGTATTTACCTAATTCCAAATAGAACCCGTAAGCAGAAGTGTCACTATCTTGACCAAGCTTCCCCAGCAGACAACTGACAGTCATCATCACACGTCTAGGGGAGCGTGAGCTAACACCGTCCTCCCATGACTCCAAGTTTCGGAGGGTACACAGTGGGAAATGCCTCCACCACTCGTAACAGGACTAGGGTCCACACCCTGCAATGGAATATACAGTGGCACCATGTTGCTGGGAATTTTGTCATCGTTTATTCAGTTTTTGGGCAGTCTCACCACCTGAAAATCTGCACTGGTCCAGATATCATAACAATGCATTTGTACCAATATAATTTCACATACAAAGATTCATACCATATTGTTTCTCGATCGATGGTCATGACATCCACTTTTATTATCATTATCCCTTGGCTATTTCATAGCCCATTGACCTGCAAATTAGTATATAACACAAACTCATACATATCTATGCATTATCATAATGTAAATGCATACAACCATAATCTCAATTCAGTATCCATGTACCAACAACGTTAATATCAAAGTTTACAAGTTAGAAATAGATCTCATAATATCCCCATAATTCAATCAATGTTACACGTTCATAGAATTTTCATTTACATAATAGATTGCATCATATCCACCATCATTCACATAACGTTAAACATTCATAGATTTCTCATTCACATAATAGATTGCATCATATCTATCATCATTCAAGTGACATTTAAACATTTATAGAATTTACATTAACATAGTAGATCACATCATATCCATCATCATTCAAATAACATTTAAACATTCATAGAATTTACATTCATATAGTAGATCACATCATATCCATCATCTTTCATAAATAACATTTAAACATTCATAAAGGTTCATACCTCTTAAAAGTTCAAGTATATCATTAATAGTTTCACTGTGAATAGAAAATAAAGGTGATTAGGCCTCAGGTAATCCTAGCTTTCTAAGTCAAAAGGTGGTGTTACATTCACCCAAACTTCGAGAAACATATTCTCGAGGTGGTCAAAAAAGTGAGGGATAATCTCATCGTAATGTCTCATCATCCTCCCAAGTAGCAGATCCTGGACTATACTCATCCCACTGGACCTTAACTTGGTCTACCAGACGGTTTCTGAGCTGTTAGAGTCTACAGCCCAATATGAGTAATGGTTCTTCCGTGAGGGTTCCCACGTCCGATACCTGCAATTCCTTCCAATTTAATTTATGTGATTCATCAACAACATAATGATGTAGAATAGATACATGAAAAACATTATGAGTTTTATGCAAGTGGGGTGGTAGTACGAGATGATAGGCAATGGGTCCAATTTTCTCTTTGATTTTGAACAGTCTTATAAATCGAGGTGACAACTTTGTCCCCTTCCCAAACTGAATGGTACTCTTATTGGGCCTAATACGAATGAAAACCTGATCTCCCACTTTATAACTTTGGTCAGTCCTATGTGCATCAACATAAATTTTTTGTCTATCCTGTGCTTCCTTTAGTCTCTGCCTAATCTGAATCACCTGTTCCTCCATCTCTTGAATCAATTATGGCCTAACTGTCACGGGGTCTTCTAATCTTTCCCAACTCAACAGTGTTCTGCATGGCCTTCCATACATAGCTTCATAGGGTGGCATTCCGATGGAGCTATGAAAACTGTTATTGTAAGAAAACTCTACCAAAGGTAGGTACTTCTCCCAATGGGTTTGATTATACATGACATACATCCTAAGCATGTCTTCCATGACCTGATTTACTCTCTCAGTTTTCCCATCTATTTCAGGATGATAAGTTGTGCTTAAGTTCAACCAAGTCCCCAACACTGACTGCAAACTTGTCAAAAACCTAGAAGTGAATCTGGAGTCCCTATCTAAAATGATCTTCTTGGGTATCCTGTGCAAACAGATGAACTCACTTACAAACACACGTGCCACGTCAGTGAAATCATAAGTGTCTCTAACTGGAATAAAATGAGCACTCTTGGTTAACTTATCAACTATCACAAGAATGACATTGTGTCTATGAGACGCGAGCGACAATCCCACAACAAAATCCATAGAAATGACTTCCCACTTGGACATAAGAACATCATGTGGTTGTAGGAGTCCTACCGGGTGATGGTGGTCAGCTTTCACTTCTTGACACTTTAGGCACTTGGCGATGAAATGGATTGCATCGCGCTTCATGCCTACCCAGAAGAAGAGCTTCCTCAAGTCTGCATACATTTTCTTCACACCTGGATGCGCACAATAAAGTGATCTATGGGCTTCCTTCGGTATAATGCTTCGAAAATCCCCACTTTCGGGGATGTACATCCTTCCTCGATATCTTAATAGTCCATCTGCTTCTAGGCTATATCTATCATACTTTGGATCTAACTACCTCCCACTCTTGAGGTTTGAAGTAACCTTTAAATACCAACTATCTCCAAGGAGTTGCGTCAACACACATTCCCTTAGATTGAATTTTAAGGGTACCAAGGAGAAGACACGTGGTCTCCTACTCAAGGCATCCATGACCACATTTTCCTTTCCCTTGATGTATGAAATACCAAAATCGTACTCACTCATAAACTCACTCCATCGCCTTTGCCTGGCATTCAGATCCCTTTGAGTGAAGAGATGTTTTAAACTTTGATGGTCCATTTTGAGCTCAAAGTTTCTCCCCATTAGATAGTGCCTCCAAAGTTTTAGAGCTAGCATTACAGCTACCAACTCCAAATCATGAGTAGCATAAATCTCCTCATGTTGCTTCAACTTCCTGTATGCATATGCTATCACTCCTCCATCCTACATTAGCACGACCCCCAACCCTTGCTTCGAGGCATCCGTGCAGACTGTGAAGTCCTTTTCCATATCCGACACTCGTAATATTGGTGCACTAGTTAATAACCTCTTAAGCTCGATGAATGCACTTTCACATTCTTCTTTCCATTCATACCTGACCCCCTTGCGCTGCAAAGTGGTGATGGGTTTCTCTATTTTAGAGAACCCTTCCACAAATCTCTTATAATAACCTGCTAGCCCCATGAATCTTCTTACCTCATGAGCAATTTTCGGCACTGGCCATTCCATAATGGCCTTTACCTTTTCTGGGTCCACAAAGATTCCTTTATCAGAAATGATATGACCTAAATAGTGGATTTCTTTCTGGAAGAAGGAACACTTCGACAAATTCCTATACAATTTGTTCTCTCTAAGGCAGGACAACACCACTCACAAGTGTTCCTCATGTTCTCTTTCATTTTTGGAATAGATGAGAATATCATCTAAAAAGACTTGTACAAAGTGGTCTAAGTACTTCCGGAATACGCCATTCATGAGGGTCATGAATACTGCTGGGACATTGGTCAATCTGAAAGGTACTACAATGAACTTGTAATGCCCAAACCGAGTTCGAAAGGCAGTTTTGGGAATATTGCCTTCCTTAATCCTTAACTGGTGATACCCTAATTGCAAATAAATTTTTGAGAATACTGCTGCTCCTTTCATATGATCGAAGAGATCATCTATTCGTGGAATTGGGTACCTATTTTTCACTGTAGCATGGTTCAAGTCCTTTTAATCTATACACAGTCGTAAGGAACCATCCTTCTTCTTCACAAAGATTACTGGTGCACCCCAAGGTGAGACACTGGGCCTTATTAGCCCTAATTCGAGTAGATCTTTCAACTGCATCTGCAACTCACAAAGTTCTGGTGTTGTCATCCTATACGAAGTCTTGAAAATTGGTCCTACACCAGGTTTTAGCTCAATAGTAAATTCAAGCTCCCTCTCAAGAGGTAACCCCGACAACTCGTTTGGAAAAACAGCCTTAAAATTTGAAAATACTAGGTACTGATCCAAGGAGGGTCCTTTCCTTTCATTCACTGCTTCCACTACATATAGTTTACACACTTTCCTCATGCACCACTTAACCTTCATAGTTGAGATAAAGTGTAGATACACCTTTCTCCATACACCGTGGATCTCTACTGGCCTTCCTTCATCGTCAACACAAAGCACCCTTTTTGCGAAACAATGTACCATAGCTCGATGGGATTCTAACCAATCCATTCCAATGATTAGGTCATATGTCACGAGAGCAATGACGTATACCTTCAACCTAGTAGTGCACACTCCCAGGTCTACTAGACAATTATCAACGCTAGGTCCTACCACTTTCTTTTCCCCCGAAGCCATCTTGACTTGTTTAAAGTCGTCGTGCTCATAGGCTGCCAACCCACTCTTTTCTAATGCAGATGATGCAATGAAACTATCTGTAGCACTAGAATCAAATAAAACTTTAACATTGATATGATTTAGCATACCTGACGACTCCACCACCGTGGATTGATGTTCTGCATGACGATTATTAACTGCTGCATAAATCTGGTGGTTACCACTTGCTCTTCCCATCAGGGCCTTTCCTTCTCTATGCACAAATCCTGCTTGCAACTCTGGGCAATCATGCCGGTAATGGGGTCCTCCACATACCCAACATGTAACACGAGATTGAACCTGCGCATTGCTCTGTGACAGTATCTGAAATGAGTTCCTTCCCCTGGAACCTCTGCCCCTACTAGATTCTCCCTAAGAAGGTCATGGACTTGTCTGCATCGTTGGTGATGAGAAGGATGTTGCACTTGCTGCCATTGAAATGCATGTGGAAACTATCCTGGGTGCGACTCTATTACCATAAGTACATGGCCTAGATTTCCCTTGCCTGCAGAAGGTCCTAGGGGCCTTCCCCACGAATCTAGGATGATGTGGAAAGGTCGATCACATACCTCTGTTTAAGCTCATGTGTTCCTCAACATAATGTGCAATTTCAACTTCTTCCGCTACTGAAGATGGTTTCCACATCCGTACCATGTGTAGGGACCAAGATTTTATTAAACTACCAGAAAATAAAATAGAACAGTAATTTGTAATTTACTAAATTTTTATCTAATCTAGCATATTCGCTTCCATTTTTCTATAAATAAATTAACATTTTACATAATCATTTTGCATAACAATTTAAATCTACATAATAATTGGCATACAAGTTAAAATTGAGTAAATACTTCACAATTTTGAAAATACCTGTCACTGATGCTAAGCTTGAACCTTCGCTTGAACCCTTGCTAAGCTTGAACCTTTGCTTGAACCTTCGCTTGAACACCCCAAAACCACCAACCTGCCGACCAGTACGCCTGGCCCTAGGACATCTACGGACGTCCTAGCCCTCCGAGCCCAAAACCCCTCAGCCCCGGTGTGCACTGTAAATCCACTGTTCACTATCTCTCCCAATGCTTCCCCCAAAATCTCCTCTCGTAAACTGTATGAATGAGACTCCCCCCAAAAATCCATACTCCTCCTCCCTTATGCCTCCTTCACCTTMCCGAACCTTCACTCCCTACCAACCACCTTATCCATTCATTAAAACCTTATCCCATCATTTAGTTCTTCATTAATGGTCTTATCCTCTTTAACGTATGGGTTACGTTATCCCTCATGGGATACGTAACCCATTTAACCTTATTTATGTTTTTTATTTTATTTTCCCTCATTAGTTTATTACATAATTAATCAATTACTTTATTTAATAATTAATTAATCACTAATCATTAGTCTAATATTAAATCATTTAATGTCTCAATTAATAATTACTCCTTCATTAACCCTTAATCAAGGAGTTAATGATACTTCAGTTAAGTATAATCAAAGTAATTAATTAATAACTTATAATCAATTAAGGTTATATAATACTTAATTATAATTTAATCAATGTTTAGGTTTATTTATGAAATTATTCATAGTAGTAAGGAAAGGGTCATTACACCATGGCCCTTACCCTAGGTTTTAACCCATAGACAAAGCGCTCTGCCTGTTGTTGATCATTATCCACATACGAAACATATTTTACCAACTCCATGAACCTGATCTCGTACTCTTCCACGGTCATGTTTCCCTGTACTAGAGCATGAAATTCTCCCACCTGCTATTCCTCATAGTAAGCTGGTAGATATTTCCTTCGAAACCTTTCCTCAAAAAGTTCCCAAGAGACGGTGTCTGGGGTAAGGTGCAACTGCTTCTCTAGGTTGCCCCACCAGTTCAAGGCATTGTCCCTTAACTGAAAGATTTCTATTTTTTCCTTTGATGTGGAAGCATACTCTCTTAAGGCGAAACATCATGTCATTCCTTCCAACCATGCTTCAGTACGTTCACTCTGGGAGTTTGATCTTCTATAATTCTCTAGTGATGTCCTCGGGTGGAGGCCCTCCCTCTGAATCCCTCGACACTTCGGGGTTACCCACTCCAAATTGTGGGGGTTCTACTTTGATCCCTATGGGATGACACCCCTTTAAAGTCTCATTTATATCCTCCAAAGAGCACAAAATGATATCTAATTCAGGCGATGGTGGTGGCGACGTTGGCGGTCCTTGCGATGATGCCCCCCTGCCTCGATTTCCTCGAGTCCTAACCATCCTGTATAATTAAATCTACATCAACCAAAAGTTTTTCAGGGAGAGTCTAAGGCAATTCAAATTTGCACAACTTAAACTTGAAAACATGGAGTTAGGCATAAGTTTTTTTTTACTTGTTTGTAAACAGACGTTATTCTCTTTAGGGTAAGTGGCTAGGTCAGGGTTAAAGCATCTAAGCTCGATGTCTTTGCCTAAGAAAACTATTGACCCTGTCACCTTGGTAGTTACACTAGCACTGTACCACACTCACCAATTCCTCTAACTTACCTTCCTAGTGCACATGAAGCCCCCCCCCCGCCCCCCTGCTTATCCTGGTCTAAGTCCTTAAACTTTTCTCTTAAAACTAATTAATTAGTCACTTTAACTAGTTTTAAATTTAAACATGAACCATAA